>CM042415.1:30952370-31194870 GCA_023634145.1 Thymallus thymallus | reverse complement strand
ATCCACGCTTCAAGATTGTTTTGATCACGAGGACTGGTATATGTTCCGAGTAGCTTCAGAAAAGAATTTCGACATATACACAGACACTGTGAATGAGTTTATAAGGACGTGGCCGACGTGAGTAAGACAATTAAGCGTGTTAACACTCAGACGTGACAAAGCAAGACTACATGTCTCTGCTTTGGGGGGGTTGAGTGAGATAGGAAAGATGGTGTTCCTCCAGGAACTAAGAGTATAACGTTAGTAGAGGTCCTATGTTCCTCCAGGAACTAAGAGGATAACTATAGTACAGGCCCTATGATCCTCCAGGAACTAAGAGGATAACTATAGTACAGGCCCTATGTTCCTCCAGGAACTAAGAGGATAACTATAGTACAGGCCCTATGTTCCTCCAGGAACTAAGAGGATAACTATAGTACAGGACCTATGTTCCTCCAGGAACTAAGAGGATAACTTTAGTGGAGGCCCTATGTTCCTCCAGGAACTAAGAGGATAACTTTATAACAGGCCCTATGGTCCTCCAGGAATTAAGAGGATAACTATAGTACAGGCCCTATGTTCCCTCAGGAACTAAGAGGATAACTTTATAACAGGCCCTATGTTCCTCCAGGAATTAAGAGGATAACTATAGTACAGGCCCTATGATCCTCCAGGAACTAAGAGGATAACTTTAGTACAGGCCCTATGATCCTCCAGGAACTAAGAGGATAACTTTAGTACAGGCCCTATGTTGCTCCAGGAACTAAGAGGATAACTTTAGTACAGGCCCTATGTTCCTCCAGGAACTAAGAGGATTAAGTCTGTAAGTGATATATGTCCATTGCCCATCATGGTCGGCCAAACAGTGCTCTCAGACGTGACAAAGCCAGACTGCATGTTGAAAGAGAAAGGAGAGATGGAGGGTGGGGGGGAGGGGTTGAGAGAGAGGAGAGATGGAGGGTAGGGGGGGGTTTGAGAGATAGGAGAGATGGAGGGTGGGGATGGTTGAGAGAGAGAGAGGAGAGATGGAGGGTGGAGGGGGGGTTGAGAGAGAGAGAGGAGAGATGAGAGGGTAGGGGGAGATGAGAGAGAGAGGAGAGATGGTGGGGGGGAGGTTGAGAGTAGTAGAAGAAGGAGAGGAGGAGGTCAGAGGTTACTGCTCCCAAACAGGCCCTCCTCTCACCCCTCCAGGACCCCAGCCCTCTCCTCTGATAATAGCCCCAGAACACATATCAACCATGGGAAACCTTTGTTACAACACTAATCTCTCATGGACAGAAAACGTAAAGACTACAATATTTTAGTTCTGGGTTAACCAAGATTATTACAACACTTACCCCACAGACAGTCTCACAATAACAGTTTTAACTGGGTTTTTTCAACAACTGTTCAAAACTTCACACACAAAAAAGCACACACAAGCAAGGTAATACTAGAGATTACTCATCAATCGATCAATTGATTGATTACTAATGTGTTTAGTGGATGCTTGAAAAGGCCAACTTTAATTCGTTTTTTCATCCACTCTTTGATTTGAGGTGTCTGTGTTCCTCTAGGTCTTCACAATCTCCTGCACAGCTTTATGACTGTAACCTGTCATGTCAACAGAATAAATACACTTTCTTGCAGGGTAAAAAACAACATCTGAACTAATATAAGATACATTCTGTTTTCTTTAAACATCAATAATGATCACCAATCTACAGTGACATCTTTAGGTGAGCTCTGCTTTTTCCTTCACATCACATCTAAGCCCTGGTCCCAAGTGACTCATCAATCTATGACTGAACTCAACTCCCTCCTTTGGAGCACTTCAAGGTTCAACACCTCACAATACACTTGATTAAAAGTCAATGTTGTATTTACAGGTAGCTAATGCAACTTCATGCTTTACGAACGATCACACATGTTCACCTACAAAAAAGATCACCAACAGATTTGTTTATGTAGCTAATGTCTACAGCGCTCTCTGGCATCCTCATAATATTTAGATAGTGTATTTCGATTGGGTATGCATGCATTGCGAGTAAATGGAGAGAGATATGCCATTCCAAGATAAACATGGTTTAGTTGGATGACCCAATGAAATGAGTTCCACAGGTAGCTGCAGACTCCATTCCCCTTTGAATACTTTCCTAGCCTGGTCTCAGATCTGCTTGTGCTCTAGCCAACTCCATCGCTTTCCTTGTCCAGACAACATGTTGAGTCCTGAGTATTTGGAATGATAGCACAAACAGGCTGCTCTGTCTATGAATTGGAGAGTGGTTACATTTCTTCAGGCCAATCCCTTTCAGTGTTTGATTGAACTAAGGGTTGAAGCTTTAAAGAGTATTTCTAAAGAAGGAATACTTCCTGAGTCTGACACTTCCTCATGTTCCTGTTGAAATCAAATCACATTGTATTGGACGCATACACATATATAGCAGATGTTAATGCGGGTGTAGCAAAGTTCATGACAGATTACTGTTTTGGTCAACGCACCAAAAATAAAACCTGAGTCTACGTTTACTAGACGCTCTTATCCAGAGAGACTTACAATAGTGATTGGATACATTTTTGTCCTGGTCCCGCAGGGGAATGCAAGCACCATGCTGTACCAACTGAGCCACACAGAGCCATAAAAAAGATGTGCGCCCATTCTGGCACTCAGGCTAATATCTCCCTTTGCATTTCAAATATTTTGTAATGGGCACGCAATGAAATAACAGAGTGGGCATTTCTTTTGGAGAGCGAAAATAACAATAATTTGTCTGGTCGCAAAATGAAAACAGGGCTGTGTGGGAGGTGTGGGTTTGACTACCGAGGGTGTGAGGTAAGTTTTATATGTCTGTATCACAGGAGGTTGGTGACACCTTAATTGGGGAGGACATGCTCGTGGTAATGGCTGGAGTGGAATAGGAGAAATGGTATCAAAAACATCAAACACGTGGTTTCCACGGTTTCCAGGTGTTTGATGCCATTCCATGTGCTCCATTCCAGCCATTATTATGAGCCGTCCTCCCCTCAGCAGCCTCCACTGCTCTGTATAAAGACAAGTTTCTAAACCACACACTAGTTGTTCCTGCCACAACCAGCAGCTGGATCTAGACACATAAACCTCTCCTGTCATCACACGTTCAACCCAGACGATGTGTGGTAGCCGTCTGATTACAGGGGATTTATTCAGTTTGCATCACACTGCTTCAATATACACCCTCAAAATGAACCACTAGGCAATAGACAGACCACAATCTAAACGCTAAAGATGATCTTTGTGTTTTCACATTTCTTTCTAATGCTGTTTCTTTCTCACAAATGTACGGCAACTAACTAACTGGGATGCAGTTTAAGGTAATATTGCTTCTTTCATTTCTCTATATTTACTGAGGAGAACGTCCTACGTACATGTCCTTTATCTCAAATCAATCAAATAAAATCTAACTTTACTTGTCACGTGCACCGAATACAATAGGTGTAGACCTTACAGAGAAATGCTTACTTACAAGCCCTTAACCAACAATGCAGTTCAAGAAAGAGTAAAACATTTAATTAAATAATAAAAAGTGACACAATAAAATAACAATAACGAGGCTATGTACAGGGGGTACCGGTACAGAGTCATTGTGCATTCACTGGACTCTACCCTCAATTGAGGTAATTGAGGTAATATGTACATAGGTAGGGGTAAAAGTGACTAGGCAATCAGGATAGATGATAAACAGAGTAGCAGCAGCGTATGTGAAGAGTGGGAAAGAGTGTCTATGTGTGAGTGTGTGTGGCGTCAATATGCTTGTGTGTGTGTGTGAGCGTTTGTGTGTGTGTGCATATGTGTGTTGGAGTGTCAGTGTAGTATGTGTGAGTGTGTGAGTAGAGTCCAGTGAGTGTGTGGGTAGAGTCCAGTGAATGTGTGTTGGAGTGTCAGTGTAGTATGTGTGAGCGTGTGAGTGACTATGCATAGATAAGACAGCGGGTAGCAGCAGTGTAAAACAAATGGGGGGGGGGGGGGTCAATGTAAATAGCCATTTGATTAATTGTTCAGCAGTCTTATGGCTTGGGGGTAGAAGCTGTTAAGAAGCCTTTTGGTACTGCTTGCTGTGCGGTAGCAGAGAGAACGGTCTATGACTTGGGTGGTTGGAGTCTTTGACATTTTTTTGGCCTTTCCTCTGACACCGCCTAGTATATAAGTCCTGAATGGCTTTTTGAGGATCTGGGGACCCATGCCAAATTGTTTCAGTCTCCTGAGGGGGAAAAGGTGTTGTCGTCCCCTCTTCAAGACTGTCTTGGTGTGTTTGAACCATGTTAGTTTGTTGGTTATGTGGAAACCAAGGAACTTGAAAGTCTCGACCCGCTCCACTACAGCCCCGTAGATAGATAGATAGATAGATAGATAGATAGATAGATAGATAGATAGATAGATAGATAGATAGATAGATAGATAGATAGATAGATAGATAGATAGATAGATAGATAGATAGATAGATAGATAGATAGATAGATAGATAGATAGATAGATAGATAGATAGATAGATAGATAGATAGATAGATAGATAGATAGATAGATAGATAGATAGATAGATAGATAGATAGATAGATAGATAGATAGATAGATAGGACAGAGCTAGCCTTCCTGATCAGCATCACTGGCTTTTATGACCAGAGGACATTTCTCCAAAAAGTACAATGTTTGTCCCAATGTCAGTTGCAAACCGTAGTCTGGCTTTTTTATGGCGGTTTTGGAGCAGTGGCTTCTTCCTTGCTGAGCGGCCTTTCAGGTTATGTCGATAAAGGACTCGTTTTACTGTGGATATAGATACTTTTGTACCTGTTTCCTCCAGCATCTTCACAAGGTCCTTTGCTGATGTTCTTGGATTGATTTGCACTTTTCGCACCAAAGTACGTTCATTTCTACGAGACAGAACATGTCTCCTTCCTGAGCGGTATGACGGCTGCGTAGTCCCATGGTGTTTATACTTGCATACTATTGTTTGTACAGATGAACGTGGTACCTTCAGGTGTTTGGAAATTGTTCCCAAGGATGAACAAGACTTGTGGAGGTCTACAATTTTTGGTCTTGGCTGATTTCTTTTGATTTTCCCATTATGTCAAGCAAAGAGGCACTGAGTTTGAAGGTAGGCCTTGAAATACATCCACAGGTGCACCTCCAATTGACTCAATTGACTCTTATCTAGTGCACATGTATAAGATAATCATTCTCATTTTAGACATATGTCACGATTGTGTGTGGGGAGAGACCAAGACGCAGCGCAGGGATCGTAGTTCGACATTTCTTATTTTATTAATACTATGTATTAAACAAAACGACGAACTAAAATGACACAAAACAAACAGACTAACGAACGTCACGTTCACAACAACACACCAAATGAACGGACGTAAAAGGCACACTTACTTCACCGTGACTGCGACATACATCGATAACAACCCACACCAGAGTGAAGGACAGACTCAACATATATGGGATCCCTAATTAGAGACAAAGGGTAGCAGCTGCCTCTAATTAGGGATCCACCCAAAACCCACAAAGAAACAGAAAAGAACGACACTGTCAGACTTGGACCATACCTACATAGAGAAGCCTATTGCTTCTCTATGGCCAGAGCCTGACAACATATTGGATATCATCTTGGATGTTAGCTATTTATACAGTGTGTTTGACTCTGTATCTGTGCTTAGATGCTGTGAAGTTGTCTCATTTTGTCAATGAGGTTTGCCTCCAGTGGTTAGCAGCGAACACAACCATCAGAATGCAGTAGCAAACTGAACAATTCACAATGAGAAAACAACTATTTGAAGAAACACTGTACTCAGGTGTCTCGGCAACTCATGAGCAGGTCAGTGCAGAGACAGAGAGAGAGATAGAGAATGAAAGAGAGAGAGAGAGAGAGAGAGAGAGAGACAGAGAGAGACAGAGAGTGAGAGAGACAAACAGAAAGAGAGAGAGAGTGAGAGAGAACGAGAGAGAGAAAGAGAGAGAGACAGACAGACAGAGAGAGAGAGAAAGAGTGAGAGAGAACAAAAGAGAGAAAGAGAGAAAGAGTGTGAGGAGTCTGAAAGAGAGAGAGAGAGAGAGAGAGAGATAGAGAGAGAGAGAGAGAGAGAGAGAGAGAGAGAGAGCGAGAGAGAGAAAGTAAGAGAGAGAGAAAGAGTGAGAGAGAGAGAGAGAGAGAGAGAGAGAGAGAGAGAGAGAGAGAGAGAGAGAGAGAGAGAGAGAAAGAAAGAGAGAGAGAGAAAGTAAGAGAGAGAGAGAGAAAGAGTGAGAGAGAGAGAAAGAGTGAGAGAGAGAGAGAGAGAGAGAGAGAGAGAGAGAGAGAGAGAGAGAGAGAGAGAGAGAGAGAGAGAGAGAGAGAGAGAGAGAGAGAGAGAAAGAGAGAGAGAGAGAGGGTGGAGCTCCTGTTCTGGCCCAATGCGTCGGTCTAGAAAGTTGACAGAGGGAGGAGAATGGAGGGAGGAGGGATGGGAGGGGGCGGTACTAGAGGGGGGACCCCTCTTCACTTCTCTGGGTCTGACAGCTGGGAGCCAGAGCTGGATTCCTTCAATGAAAAGCCTTTGATTGCTGGCAGGGCCTCTTCAGGTCTGGCTGAATGGCTGTCAGTCCTGTCAGGGTGATGGACGGGCGGCTAGTTCACCCCTGATCGTAACAAGCCCCCTCGAGCTGAGCGCTAACTCTCAGGGAGCAGGACCTCTGCCTGTCAAAACTCGAACTCTACTCTCTCTACTCTAACAGATGGAATCAACCAAGTAACATCCAGATGGAGAGGAAGAGAGAGTTTGAGTGAGAGTTTGGGTGACTATTAGGTTGCGATATGAGGGGAAAAAATTGAGGAAAGTAGATTAACTTAATTCATTAAATATATTGAAACAAACAACAACAACAAATAAAATATTCCATTTGAAATCAATTTGAATGGTATTACTAATTGATGTTATTCTGTGTATTTCTGAAAGTTCATTTCATTTTTCTCTCTCAAAGGTTTGATGTTTCTTTGTTGTTGCTGGAATCCTTAATGGGGAAACTGTCACATCAGTTTGAGATTTTACAACAACAGAAGTTAATGCAAACAACCAACACTTTTTTCCCGTCAGACATTGCATGCTCAATAGCAAAGCACAATATGTACTGCAATTTTTTTTTACCTTGATGCGCAACGCTCCTCAGCTCGGCAACAAAAACAATAACAATGGTGGTGGAGCGGACTGTGGCACTGTTGTCCACTACTGGGGATGCCAGCTTTAAAGGTATTGCTGAATAGAACCTGATGGAAAAGGGCTCAACAAGCAACAAACTAAACCTTCTGGCTTTCATTACCAATAGAATACCTAACGCTGTCTGGGAGATGCAGTGGTAGACTTGGGTTCTCTGGCCATGAACGCTATGATAAATACGTAACAGGGTTGGAGAAGACTATGAAATGGGTCTCAAATGGTACACTATTGCCTATATAGTGTGCTATTTTTGATCAGGGCACATAGGGCACTAAATAGGGAATAGGGTGCCATTTTGAAATTTTTTACAAATCCTAAAAACAATTGTTATACATGTTGTATTGTGGATATGTAGTGGTGTAATAATGTTATATGATGTAATGTTTTATCTTTAGGTTTATATGTAATGTAAGTGCCTTGATGTGTTTGGACCCCAGGAAGAGTAGCTATATTTACACAGTCAACAACAAATTCTTAAAACAACCTGAACTGACTGGCAAACACTTACTAGAAAAAGGCTGTAGACACTACAATAAATACATTTTTCTGCGTTTTAAATGAGTGTCAGAATGTGCACTATGGTGGTAGAAACTCAAATTCAGTACACAACGTCTTCCGACAGAACTCTGTTCTCCTCAGAGTCATCTTCAAACCATTAAACACAAGATATTTACAATAATTCATATCCATGACAACGATCAGCTACTGTCTGAACAGTGATTTATAACACTGATATATTCTCACTGCAATATTCTCCTGGCAATCTTCATAACAGCTATTCTTTTGAATCTCCAATGATTTAACACTTCTACAGCCTTTGATAGACACACAATGATTTATATATTAGATTGATCGTATTGTATCGCCCCTAGGGATCGAGGCGCTGGACGAACACCTGATTTAAACTCTCACTAGAGTTCTTTGTGAGGATGTAGTAGATATCATAATTGTATCGTTCACACTAAAAGGAAAGTCATTGGGCCGTCCCAAATGGCACCCCATTTTCCTAAATAGTGAACTACTTTTGACGAGGGCCCATATCGCTCTGGTCAAAAGTAGTGCACTATGTAGGGAATAGGGAGCCACGTGGGAGGCAGTTATTCTAACCTGGGCTGACTCAGGTCTGATTCCCTACTAGACCCTCTGGACTACTAGACTACACCTGGGTTAACATTTGTTTTCCTTCAAATATTTTGAGCGTTTGATTGAGTGTCTGGAGTGCCAGATGAGCAGAGAGTTTGCACTTTTAGCACCATTTATTTTTTATTTAACCTTTATTTAACTAGGCAAGTCAGTTAAGAACAAATTCTTATTTACACTATAGCCTACCTACAGGGTCAGCCCCTGGAGCAAATTAGGGTTAAGTGCCTTGCTCAAGGACACATCAACAGGTTTTTTCACCTTGTCGACTCAGGTATTGAGCTTGCTGGGCCAGCAACCTTTTGGCTACTGGCCCAATGCTCTAACCGCTAGGCTACCTGCCACCCCACTCCATTGGTTCAACTGCGCCCTGCAAGCTCAATCAAACGTATATGAAGCAAAGCAAATGCTATGAGTTAAAACGCTAAGGAGCCCTGAGGTCTCGACACAGCAGCACATTCAGTATATAAGTCACACACACTCACACACACAGTGTTGTGGAGCAGTGAACCAGAGGCCATGCAGGTCATCCACCCACACCAAACTGAGAGGTCCCTGTACACCTGAGAGGCAGAGAGGAGGTGTGTCAACATTCCAAACATGGTCAGTCAACAAGAGTAGGTTTGACTGCTAGGGTTTCACACACACAGAAACTGCAACTTTCTTGGCCAACAAAAACTCTAAGGTATACCTGAACTTTATTATTGACTTGGCCCCCAGTACCCCAATATGAAACAGCAGCAGTCATAACAGAGCTGTTTACAGTACGACTCCTTTAGACTGGAGAACAGGGCTGTGTGTTGTGTGTGTGTGTGTGTGTGTGTGTGTGTGTGTGTGTGTGTGTGTGTGTGTGTGTGTGTGTGTGTGTGTGTGTGTGTGTGTGTGTGTGTGTGTGTGTGTGTGTAACACAGTCATTAATTATTAGATGTTATCAACAATATGTTAGTCCAAATCAAGAGTTGTTTTAAGATACTGTGAGAAAGCAGCCTAACGGCCTGTTAGCATTAAAATGTGTACAGCCATGAATGTTGTAAGGAACCTGCAGACTGATGTCATGGGTATAGGAGTTGGATTGTAGAGAAGTCAGTGGAGTGGAACTGAACCTCTGTCCTCACAGGAAGAGCTTTGATCAGAGTTTAGCCTTATTGGCTCCTCTAGATGTTGTGTCGTGTTTGATTTCCCCTGTCCTCTGGCAGCTGACACACTGGGGTCATCACACTGTGTGTTGTGTGTGTGTGTGTGTGTGTGTGTGTGTGTGTGTGTGTGTGTGTGTGTGTGTGTGTGTGTGTGTGTGTGTGTGTGTGTGGACCATACTCAGGTTTAGCTCTCTGGGTGTAATAGTAATACGTTCTCTGGTCCCAATGGCCTCGTTACAACACACACACATTCCATAATTGGCTGCTTGTTTTTGTGGCGCTGGCACTTTGGAGTGTTGATTCATGGGATTTCTGTCAGAGAGATCATTTAGAGCTGAGGGAGGTGGAGTAAAACAAGCGGTTGTTGATAAATCCTCACTGATCGCTGAAAAGGGCCTGTATATACGGACCGGACCCCACCTATCCTCACTGATCACTGACAAGGGCCTGTATATACGGACCGGACCCCACCTATCCTCACTGATCGCTGACAAGGGCCTGTATATACGGACCGGACCCCACCTATCCTCACTGATCGCTGACAAGGGCCTGTATATACGGACCGGACCCCACCTATCCTCACTGATCGATGAAAAGGGCCTGTATATACGGACCGGACCCCACCTATCCTCACTGATCGCTGAAAAGGGCCTGTATATACGGACCGGACCCCACCTATCCTCACTGATCGATGAAAAGGGCCTGTATATACGGACCGGACCCCACCTATCCTCACTGATCGATGAAAAGGGCCTGTATATACGGACCGGACCCCACCTATCCTCACTGATCGCTGAAAAGGGCCTGTATATACGGACCGGACCCCACCTATCCTCACTGATCGCTGAAAAGGGCCTGTATATACGGACCGGACCCCACCTATCCTCACTGATCGCTGAAAAGGGCCTGTATATACGGACCGGACCCCACCTATCCTCACAGATCACTGACAAGGGCCTGTATATACGGACCGGACCCCACCTATCCTCACTGATCGCTGAAAAGGGCCTGTATATACGGACCGGACCCCACCTATCCTCACTGATCACTGACAAGGGCCTGTATATACGGACCGGACCCCACCTTTCCTCACTGATTGATGAAAAGGGCCTGTATATACGGACCGGACCCCACCTTTCCTCACTGATCACTGACAAGGGCCTGTATATACGGACCGGACCCCACCTATCCTCACTGATCGATGAAAAGGGCCTGTATATACGGACCGGACCCCACCTATCCTCACTGATCGCTGAAAAGGGCCTGTATATACGGACCGGACCCCACCTATCCTCACTGATCGCTGAAAAGGGCCTGTATATACGGACCGGACCCCACCTATCCTCACTGATCGATGAAAAGGGCCTGTATATACGGACCGGACCCCACCTATCCTCACTGATCGCTGAAAAGGGCCTGTATATACGGACCGGACCCCACCTATCCTCACTGATCGCTGAAAAGGGCCTGTGAACGTCTCAAAGAAAAAAAGAATGTCCTCAACTCTGGTATGTTCCCATGGTGATTTAATCAGATGCACAATAAAAACAACGTTTCGATGAAGATCCAACTATGATGGAAACGTTGTCTTTATTGTGCATCTGATTAAATCACCATGGGAACATACCAGAGTTGAGGACATTCTTTTTTTCTTTGAGACGTTCTTCTGTCCTGCACCTGATAAGTTGGATGTGCATATCTTTCTATTTTTTAGAGTGATATGGTAAGCCACGTGTCAAACTCACTCCACGGAGTGCCGATTGTCGGGGGGTTTTCACTCCTCCCTTGTATTTGATTGATGAATTAAGGTCACTGATTAGTAAGGAACTCCCCTCACCTGGTTGTCTAGGTCTTAACTGAAAGGAGAAAACAAATTCACTAGGCCCCCCATGAGATGAGTTTGACACCCCTGCAGTAACCCATTTGGCTGACCATCAAAGGTAAACTGACCAAGGTGCACAACAACGTCAAGGAAGCGTGCAACGGACATCTATCCTCGTGGTATTGAGGACCCCGTGAAATGCCTTCAAAAGTGTCACTATGGGCAACAGTGAGTGCTATTACCATCAAGTTGGCTTAGGTTTGCTAGGGCATTGTGGAGAGGGGTGGAGGAAAGAAGTAATCCCATTACTTTGTATTAATTTATTTAAAAAAATATCATTTTAAACCTATCCAAAACCTTTGCCCTTACCTTAACCATTCGGAATGAGTACCTAAACTTTTATGTTTGAACCCTGTCCCAAACCTGAACCCTTAATCTTCTAAATTTAGAGCAACTTAGAGCAACTTAGAAATTTGGAGAAACGTGGATAAACGTCTAATTTTGCAGTGAGACTGTGAGAGCTTGTTGCTCCAAACGCATTCCTTTCACCTTGGGCAGAACACACTCTCTATCTCCCTTTTCCTGTCTCCCTCTCTCGCAGCCTCACACACAGCCATACATACCTACATCTATCCCTATGAAATATCTCTTTCCTGTTGCCACTGGTTAAGCCATTATCAAACCAGCATGATTCAAGATTCATGGGATGTGGAGGGCAAGCTCAGATCCTATATAAATCTGAACATTCCTAACACAAAGTTATAGTGTATCATTTATCAAGGCAATCTCTGAGCACTCATATTTTACCTCTTGTTGTGAAGGATTCCTGCCTCGACCCAACTGGGGGATGAATCTTTCTTTCTCTCTCAGACAGGAGAAAGGCCCAATCTGCGATTCAAACAACTATTTAAAAGTCAAACAATGCATGTACCAGTCCCACATTGCCCTTATAAGGTAAAATCAGAAAGAGCTGAATACAATATGTTTAACTGTTAAGATTCAACCACCTGAAGCACTCTTTGGTTATTGAGGCAGAAAGAATGAATAAATATTTCTTAAGGCCTAACTAAACTAAATGAATTTACTCTTTAATCTGTCTTTCACCACACAGGACCATTCCCATCTGTCAGGACCCTCTGAGGGGGAGAAACTGTGTGTGCGCGTTCACATGTGTGTGTGTTTGAGTGAGTGTGTGTGTGCCTGTGTATGTGTGTGTCTGAGAAACTCAAGACCCCACAGCAGCCTTCACAAGAACTTGGTCTTATTTAAACATGTTGCAGCGTTGTTTACTGTTCACTCTATGTGAACAAAAGCAGGAGCCCCGGTGTCTCCGGGCTAACAAGGTCCAGCTGAAGGCTGAAGAGGGGAGAGGAGGGAAACACAAGCCGGTCTGTGTATGTCTGCCACTTCATTTCCTGTCTGTGTCTGTCTGCCACTTCATTTCCTGTCTGGTTGAGAGAGCTGAGAGCCTGTTTCCTGGGACCATTAAACCTCAACATAGCATCACCCCCCACCGGGAGGAATTCAGTCAGTCACAATGGAATCAACTGCACTTGTTCCTCCTTGAGTTTCCCCTCCTCTCTCTCAGGCTGTGTCCCTAATGGCACCCTATTCCCTGGTCAAAAATAGTAGTACAGTTTTGGGCCCTGGTCAATTGTAGTACACTATATAGGGGATAGGGTGCCATTTGGGACGCGCCCTCAGTCTCTCCCCTCCTCTCTTCTTCGGGCCTACCCAGAGCTGCTGGAATCTCAGCTGCAAGCAATTTATTTTGAGGACTCACAGAGTAACGGTTTCCAGATTGCATCTTGATAGGTTCCAAATTGAAAAAGACATTTGGAGAATGGACAATGTAAATCAGCGTAAAGGTTTTGTCAGGTTCCAGGCAGTTGTTCAGAGGGAGGGTATAGTGGTTGTGGGGTTGTTCAGCGTTCAGTGCCAATGAAAGCACTGATTTTCACACCAAGCAGGCAGCCATGTCTTTCCTAGTATGACATACTCTACTCTGAGGAAGAAACATTCTACCAAACAGTAATAAAGTAATGACAGTAACTATGACAGTAACTATCACGTCACAGTGGCTTGGATCATTATGGTTCTCCACAATGAATCAGAGATGAAGAAACACAATGTAGTGAGGGCTAACCACTCGTTTTCCAAAACCTCCTGCAAAATTATTCACCATTTCTTTTCCACATATCCGCCAAATCGAAGGCAATCCTTACCATTAACTTCTGTGGACCACTGAAGTTTAGAAAGACATTTTGCGGATGCATTTTTATATACACTAAGGTCGTCTGGCATCTCTACTGCTGCCAGTTCTCTTCAACCATACTTTGACCAAAGGAAGAAAGGTGAAACACTTTGACCTCAGGAAGAAAGGTGAAACACTTTGACCTCGGGAAGAAAGGTGAAACATGGGATTACACTGATGTTACCATCGGGGAGGTTATGCCACAGTCCTGGAAGCAATCACTGGCGGGGAGAGTAAAGTGTATGAGGGGAAACAGCAGTACGTCTGGATCCCAAATGGCACCCTACTCTCCATATAGTGCACTGTTTTTGTCCAGAGCCGTTCACTATGAGCCCTGTTCAAATGTATTGCACTAGGGAATAGGGTGCCATTTGGGACTCAGTCTAAGTGAATGGTGAACCACTGTGGCCCGTCTATCAATTAGCCCTCCGTCACCAGGCCTTGCAGGGCGTGCTGCTTTGCCTTTGTTTTCACGTCCAGCTGTGGGTCATTACTGGCCCAGCCAGCCAGCCTGAGGAGGCCAAGCCAGATGGCTGACAGGCAGGCAGGACTGACTAAGAGCTGGGAAGGGGAGAGGGTGTACCAGGCAGACAGGACTGAGTAAGAGCTGGGTAGGGGAGAGTGTGTACCAGGCAGGCAGGACTGACTAAGAGCTGGGAAGGGGAGAGCGTGTACCAGGCAGGCAGGACTGACTAAGAGCTGGGAAGGGGAGTGCGTGTACCAGGCAGGCAGGACTGAGTAAGAGCTGGGAAGGGGAGTGCGTGTACCAGGCAGGCAGGACTGACTAAGAGCTGGGAAGGGGAGAGGGTGTACCAGGCAGACAGGACTGAGTAAGAGCTGGGTAGGGGAGAGTGTGTACCAGGCAGACAGGACTGAGTACGAGCTGGGTAGGGGAGAGTGTGTACCAGGCAGACAGGACTGAGTAAGAGCTGGGAAGGGGAGTGCGTGTACCAGGCAGGCAGGACTGAGTAAGAGCTGGGAAGGGGAGAGCGTGTACCAGGCAGGCAGGACTGAGTAAGAGCTGGGAAGGGGAGTGCGTGTACCAGGCAGGCAGGACTGACTAAGAGCTGGGAAGGGGAGAGGGTGTACCAGGCAGACAGGACTGAGTAAGAGCTGGGTAGGGGAGAGTGTGTACCAGGCAGACAGGACTGAGTACGAGCTGGGTAGGGGAGAGGGTGTACCAGGCAGACAGGACTGAGTAAGAGCTGGGTAGGGGAGAGTGTGTACCAGGCAGACAGGACTGAGTACGAGCTGGGTAGGGGAGAGGGTGTACCAGACAGACAGGATTATGGGAACACACGTACGTGTAACAAAAAACACTTGCTGAAAGAAAGCTCCTAGACCCCGCCCCCCCACATTCTAAGTTCAGAACACACAGCTGTGGTGTGTGTGTGTGTGTGTGTGTGTGTGTGTGTGTGTGTGTGTGTGTGTGTGTGTGTGTGTGTGTGTGTGTGTGTGTGTGTGTGTGTGTGTGTAAGAGAGAGAGCGAGAGACAGACAGAGAGAGAGAGAGAGAGAGAGAGAGAGAGAGAGAGAGAGAGAGAGAGGGAGAGAGAGAGAGAGAGAGAGAGTTGTTCTGTTCAACAGTGAAAGGTCAACAGACAGTGTTGGGAGGGTTGCAGTCCTCCTGGTGATGAGGGCAGACAGCAAACAGCTGGTCCTCTCCACCACACAATAACCACATGTCACATCCCTGTCTGTCCCCACTGTCCTCTCCACCACACAATAACCACATGTCACATCCCTGTCTGTCCCCACTGTCCTCTCCACCACACAATAACCACATGTCACATCCCTGTCTGTCCCCACTGTCCTCTCCACCACACAATAACCACATGTCACATCCCTGTCTGTCCCCACTGTCCTCTCCACCACACAATAATCACATGTCACATCCCTGTCTGTCCCCACTGTCCTCTCCACCACAGAATAACCACATGTCACATCCCTGTCTGTCCCCACTGTCCTCTCCACCACACAATAACCACATGTCACATCCCTGTCTGTCCCCACTGTCCTCTCCACCACACAATAACCACATGTCACATCCCTGTCTGTCCCCACTGTCCTCTCCACCACACAATAACCACATGACACATCCCTGTCTGTCCCCACTGTCCTTATTACTTATATTTCAGCACAACTTCACAAATGTCTGAATTGTATGATAACTAGGGATGGCTAGACATTACACAGTATGTGTTGGGAGGTCATAGTACCCCAGACTAGACATTACACAGTATGTGTTGGGAGGTCATAGTAACCCACACTAGACATTACACAGTATGTTTTGGGAGGTCATAGTAACCCACACTAGACATTACACAGTATGTGTTGGGAGGTCATAGTAACCCACACTAGACATTACACAGTATGTGTTGGGAGGTCATAGTAACCCACACTAGACATTACACAGTATGTGTTGGGAGGTCATAGTAACCCACACTAGACATTACACAGTATGTGTTGGGAGGTCATAGTAACCCACACTAGACAGTACACCGTATGTAACCCACACTAGACATTACACAGTATGTGTTGGGAGAACATAGTAACCCACACCCATTGCTGACATTGTGGAATACAGCTGTCAAAAGAAAACATTAGTCTTCCCTTTTATTCCAACAGTATTTTGAAGTGAACTATCTCTGGCACTTCATGTAATAACGTTTTAAGAAATCTATAAATCATTATTGGAAAAGCACTAAAACAAAAACACAATCTAAATGAAAACTAAATGTAAAATCAGAAAATTCAGTCAATGTGTCAAAAGAAGATCCTCTCTAGTACATAACGTCTGCCATTAATTGATTACATAACTACAGTCAAAATGTATGTGTCTCTCTCCCTCTCTATCTGTCTCTCAATTTCTATCTCTTTTTCTCTCTCTCTTGCTGTCACTCTGCCTGGCCCCCTAATATTAAGAGAAATCCAGGTCAGGGCAGTGGTCACTTTTGGTTCATTGGAAGGTGATTGGCAGTTGTGAAAGGTTGTGAAAGGGAACACTTGATGGTGAGAGAGGCCAGGATGGATTGGGATGTGGCTACAATAGCACACCACCACAAAGCAAACAACCCTCTGGATGACTGCAGAGAATCATGACTGGATGTGAGGAAGCAACGGAGGGGCCATCCATTATGAAACCCAACGTCTGTGAGTATATAGTACTTGGCTTTCACGTACATGCCTGAGCAGTATCGATCAAGAGCAAGATACTATTTCAATGGCGCTCATGTCATTGTTCAGCAGTGAGGCCTAGATGTTGGATCAGGTTCTACAGTAACCTGTTGGAAAGGGCACATTTCTGTGCTCAAAGATCTACACTCAGTTACTGGAATGCCCATGTGTGACCATAGTTTGTTTGTGAACACGTCAAACCTGCTCTTCATTTGTTCCCTCTTTCCCATTTTACAGGCTGCTGGGGATTCTTACTCCAGAACATCTTCTTTATTTCTACCAAGATATCCAGACAGAGTTTGATAGTGGTGCTGAAACCTCCAACCGCCCTGCCAGTGACCATCCAGTCCCAGCTAGAGAGAAAAGACAGGCAGACAAGCAGGGAAACTCTCTGGCACTGATTTCAGACCTCCCAGTTGCCTTGCCCCCACACCCGTACACACCCACCATATCTCTCTCTCTCTCTCACTCACTTTCCACCCTCCCATCACCTTGCCCCCTGCCAGCCTCTCTGACAGCTCCAAACAAAACAGAGCCTGTGAGCTGACTGACACATTCCTGCCTCTGCCTCTGAAAGGACTTCATTTAACAGACCTCACGTTCTTTCTGGCCTGCCTGCCTGCCTGACGACTGCCACGACTCAACCAGCGTCCAACCCATCAGCCTCCCAAAGCCTCCGGCAGAACAGAACAAAACACCGGCCCAGAGAAAAGAACAGAGAAAAGAAAGGAGAAAGCAGGAGAAAGGGAGAGGAAAGAAGAGAGGAGGAAAAATATTCTTTTCAGGTTCAAAGACACTGTTTTCTACTCTTTTCTCCCCTCAGGCTCTCTGTCCATTGACTTGGTTGAGCGTCAGGCCTGGGGGGAGAGGGTCAACTCTCATTGGTGTCATTCACCTGTCAATCACACTGTAATAGGATCCAATGGGCCTCATGTTGTGGAGTGGAAACTACCCATCAGCCCTAGAGGCATCTGGGATGAAATCACCACCTGTTTGTGCTGGGAACAAGGTTAGACACGGTCTGACTCTGACTAACACACCAGGTGGCCTGTACTAACAAACAGTGCTGATCTAGGATCAGTTTGAGCATTTTAGATAATAATGAACAAGATCACGTGGACAGCGGTGAACCTGATCCTAGATCAGCACTGCTAGCTTTATGAATACAGGCCCAGATCCACAAACCTCTTTCTTCTCTCCCAGTTACTGCTCAACCATCAGCCCAGTTACTGCTCAACCATCAGCCCAGTTACTGCTCAACTATAAGCCCAGTTACTGCACAACCATCAGCCCAGTTACTGCTCAACCATCAGCCCAGTTACTGCTCAACCATCAGCCCAGTTACTGCTCAACCATCAGCCCAGTTACTGCACAACCATCAGCCCAGTTACTGCTCAACCATCAGCCCAGTTACTGCTCAACCATCATCCCAGTTACTCCTACACCCCCTAGTCTCACCCTACACCCCCCAGTCTCCCCCTACACCCCCCAGTCTCACCCTACACCCTCCAGTCTCCCCCTATACCCCCCAGTCTCACCCTACACCCCCCAGTCTCCCCCTACACACCCCAGTCTCACCCTACACCCTCCAGTCTCCCCCTATACCCCCCAGTCTCCCCCTACACCACCCAGTCTCACCCTATACCCCCCAGTCTCACCCTATACCCCCCAGTCTCACCCTATACCCCCCCAGTCTCACCCTATACCCCCCAGTCTCACCCTATACCCCCCAGTCTCCCCCTACATCCCCCAGTCTCACCCTACACCCTCCAGTCTCCCCCTACACCCCCCAGTCTCCCCCTATACCCCCCAGTCTCACCCTACACCCCCCAGTCTCCCCCTACACCCCCCAGTCTCACCCTATACCCCCCAGTCTCACCCTATACCCCCCCAGTCTCACCCTATACCCCCCAGTCTCACCCTATACCCCCCAGTCTACCCCTACACCCCACAGTCTAACCCTACACCCCCCAGTCTCCCCCTACACCCCCCAGTCTCTCCCTATACCCCCTAGTCTCACCCTACACCCCCCAGTCTCCCCCTACACCCCCCAGTCTCCCCCTACACCCCCCAGTCTCACCCTATACCCCCCAGTCTCACCCTATACCCCCCCAGTCTCACCCTATACCCCCCAGTCTCACCCTATACCCCCCAGTCTACCCCTACACCCCACAGTCTAACCCTACACCCCCCAGTCTCCCCCTACACCCCCCAGTCTCCCCTTACACCCCCCAGTCTCCCCCTACACCCCTCAGTCTCCCCCTACACCCCCCAGTCTCCCCCTATACCCCCCAGTCTCCCCCTACACCCCCCAGTCTCCCCCTACACCCCCCAGTCTCCCCCTATACCCCCCAGTCTCACCCTACACCCCCCAGTCTCCCCCTACACCCCCCAGTCTCCCCCTATACCCCCCAGTCTCACCCTACACCCCCCAGTCTCCCCCTACACCCCCCAGTCTCCCCCTATACCCCCCAGTCTTCCCTTTCATGCTGGGTGCAGAGTGGCCCTTTGGTGGCTCTCTGGCTGGGTGCAGAGTGGCTTTCTGGCTGGGTGCAGAGTGGCCCTATGGAGACTCTCTGGCTGGGTGCAGAGTGGCTCTCTAGCTGGGTGCAGAGTTGTGGTCTGTGTGGCTCAGCCCAGGTCTGACTGGGTTATTTTCAGATGAAACCCTGATGAAGGCTGTTTCACTGTCAAAACGTTTGTATTCATCATCAGAGCCATTACAGTCTGCTGCTTTTCTTTCCTTAAAAAATAGGCCTTTTTCACATCCAGGGTCCCCCAGCTCCCCCCCCCCCCAAACTGTTCTCAGGTTACATCTAGGCTTGGGTCTTGGCTGGGCTGTGGGTGATCATCCAGAGTATGAACTCAGTCTCAGATTTCCAGAAGAGTGTTTAGTTCTTTCTCCGTTAACAATTTGGTGTCGTAAGGCGTTTATATTAAGTCGTATCTCGTTATTGTTTTATTGTGTTTTGGTTTCATAACAGAGACTCCTTTTGCTCTGGGTGGGATTGACAGTATTGTATGTCATTAGTAATTCTGAACAATTCATTCATGTTTCCACCATGGAAACAGAATAACCATACATGGGTCCTGGTATCCTGTGACCGGCACAGACAGGACCACCCTTTCTGCTTCCATTCCCTTCCTCACTGCCATTCCATTTTCTACGGATACAATAACTAGGCCCCATTCCAGCTCCTACGGATACAATAACTAGGCCCCATTCCAGCTCCTAAAGGTACAACAACTAGGCCCTATTCCAGCTTCTACGGGTACAACAA
This sequence comes from Thymallus thymallus, assembly GCA_023634145.1. NCBI lineage: Eukaryota > Metazoa > Chordata > Actinopteri > Salmoniformes > Salmonidae > Thymallus > Thymallus thymallus. Next base: position 31,174,879 of record CM042415.1, on the reverse strand, counting down.
CTAGGCCTCATTCCAGCTCATACAGGTACAATAACTAGGCCCCATTCCAGCTCCTACAGGTACAATAACTAGGCCCCATTCCAGCTCCTACAGGTACAATAACTAGGCCCCATTCCAGCTCCTACAGGTACAACAACTAGGCCCCATTCCAACTTCTACAGGTATAATACTAGGCCCAATTCTAACTCCTACAGGAACCATAACTAGGCCCCATTCGAACTTCTACAGGCACAATAACTAGGCCCCATTCCAGCTCCTACAGGTACAATAACTAGGCCCCATTCCAGCTCCTACAGGTACAACAACTAGGCCCCATTCTAGCTCCTACAGGTACAATAACTAGGCCCCATTCCAACTTCTACAGGTACAACAACTAGGCCCCATTACAACTTCTACAGGTACAATAACTAGGCCCCTTTCCAACTTCTACAGGTACAATACACTAGGCCCCATTCCAACTTCTACAGATACAATAACTAGGCCTCTTCTCAACAAATCCCTAAGGATGATCAGGCGTATACATTATATACAGTGGCCCACCTGTTTTGAGAACCACATTTTTAAAAATTGAAATACAAATAAATACAATTTAATATATAGATGTTTTATTTTTGTGGTGGCTTGCCTGTTTTGCATGTTATTTTGGCATTAATACGTGTCACATATCAGTTTGCTAACAATGTAATATATATATATATATATATATATATATATATATATATAATTGAGTTAATTAAAGCCGTATACAAACATGTTCTCTTTTTTGTTTTATTGAGTAAGGCACCTCCAAAATGCAGGTGTTTCAGCCTACCTCAGTGCTTTCTGTGGGGGTGGGGCGGGCCAGCAGAAAATGGGAGCATTGTGCCATGATTGGCTCAGTGTTCTGTCACTCATGAGGACATTGCGCAATCGCCAATTTTAAGTTCTTAGTAAAGGTGGACATCCAACATTTCAGCCCTTTGTGTCCAGCCATAGAGTGCATTTCCAAGAATGCTCGAGGTCATTGGCCACAGATATTACGTCAAATCACGTTATATGTACAGTAGCTTTGATTGGACTGATCATGTCACCATCTTACTTTAACAATCTTAGCTAGCAGTCATCATCATGAATCAAGTCTATTGGCTAATCCTTTTTAATCCTTGTCATATGAAGAGAAATAATGAAGAGAAAATATAGATAAAACATATTGGTGCTCATCAGCCATTGGACATTCACACTGCTGTTGGGGCGGCAGGTAGCCTAGTAGTTAGAGTGTTAGGCCCGTAACTGGAAGGTTACAGGATCGAATCCCTGAGCTGACAAGGTAAAAATCTGTTGTTCTGCCCCTGAACAAGGCAGTTAACCCACTGTTCCTAGGCTGTCATTGTAAATAAGAATTTGTTCTTAACTGACTTGCCTAGTAAAATAAAGGTAAAAAAAAAATCATTCAACTCGGAATTGTAAATCTGGCATCTTTCTCTTTGATGACATTTGCCCAAGAAGGACTGCCGCGCCACTTTACTGTTCCAGCACATCACATCAACATGAGTCAAAAATGTATTATGCTGCAGTAACCGGTGTGAAAGGGCTGTGTGCGCTAGTAGCGTTTCAATCTGTGTAAATGAGGCTGAGTTAACTGTTTCGCTGCCAGACAAGGCTCCGCTGATAGCCAGGTGTAGCAGTGGTAAGGTGTTGGGACTGCTGTTGGGAATCTCCTCTTCCTAATTATGTAAGGCTGGGCAGTATACTCCGTTGTCATCGATCGCTTGAACAGAAATATTCCGAAATTGCCATTGTTTTCCTACTTCCTCGTTATGCAGACATAAGCACAGTTGACACCATCGAGGTGCGGATGTTTACTTTCTACACATGTTGTTTTTTTCAGTCTGGTCCTAAGAACAGACTGTAGTGGTAAAATGAAAAGGTATACATTTTTTGGTGCCAATTAGGCAGAATTGAATTCTAGGCATCATTCCAGTCATAATAGGCTCTGCGAACGTTCGATTCGATTCATTTGCTATGGGCTCGCGCTAGTGTTCGAGTTTAGCCAACGTTCTAGTGCCGTTTTTTCAACCTTGGGTGAATTTGGACTCGTTCTATTGTCCAGCCTGTTGGAACTCTGCTGTTGGGACAGCTTTGTGTAGGCCCTGACAGTTTTGTGGGCACCGTTTCTCACCGCTATAGTGCAATTAATGTCTTGTTTAGTGTTGTGTTGTGTAGTGGCTTTGTTGGCATGCATCTAAAAATATATATTTTTGTTTGCCCCACCAATATTGACATGCTAAAATCGCTACTGATTATATATACTGTATAAATATGTAATGTACTCTGAGAAAGGCCTGGGACATGATACGACAATCTGGGATTGGTAGCCATCGATTATTGAAGAATAATATGCCTCATGAGTATTGTTCAACTGTCTACCCTATCAGAACCTAAATCTCTGTCTATGAATTTGAGGGTGGTTACATTTCTCCAACCCCATCCCTTTTTAATCTGGGATTGGTAGCAATCGATTCTTGAAGAATAATATGCCTCATGAGTTTACCGCATCAGACCTTTTACTTATCTAGTTTTTACTTAACACTTATTTTTCTTAAAACGACATTGTTAAAGGTTGTTGTATGCTAAAATGCTAAATTATAATTATTTCGCCACTATGGCCTATTTATTGCCTTACCTTCCTAATCGTATTACATTTGCACACACTTTATATATATTTTATATTGTGTTATTGACAGTACGTTTGTTTATCCCATGTGTACCTCTGTGTTGTTGTTGTTGTTGTTGTTGTTCTCAACTGGCCTACCTGGTTAAATAAAGGTGAAATAAATAAAAATAAAAATAATAAAAATGCGGCACATGTGACAAATACAATTTGATTTAATTAGATCTCTGTCTATGAATTTGAGAGTGGTTACAGTTCTCCAACCCCATCCTTTTTAGAGTCGCCCTGCTTGATTCTCCACTCTGGTGGTTGAATCCACAACAGACAGCGTCCTCTAGTGGTACATATTACACAGTGACGTGTGGTTGCCAATGTAAAGCTCCACTTCATTTGGCCAATCAGTACCCACCTTCGTTTTGATTGGTTTAAGAATAACTGTCAATCAAAGATTTTGTAGGCTTTGCGCAGGAAAGTGCTTAGTAGAACTTCTGAGGTCTTGGAGTAAGGATGGTCTCCGTGAAAAATATAGTATTGAGTTTTAGAAGCCTTTTGCCAATGGCACTCTCTTTGCTCAATAAAGGTTAACCGTTTAATACGTTGTCAGACGTATTTATTAATAACAACAATAATAATAATAATAATAATACAAATAATAATTGCCTACACTTTTTTTGTGACAACTATGCCTACTTAAATATTATTTTACTGTCAGCCTTTCCACATTTATAGACAATACCTTGTTAACTTAAATGAATTTGGCTATTTAGAGATTAGACTATTTCTCATCTATTATGATCCATTTATTTCAATTTACCAGGTCAACTAATATAAGTACCCAATTCATAATAGTTTTGGCCCTAATAAGATAATTTTTTCTAAATAGGCTCCATTCCAAATATGAATATGTCTATCTTGGTAAGGATTAAAACATCCTTGCATATTTGATGCTTTATTATAGAACTGCTAAATTAGTAAGACTCAAAACACCATCATTGTGTAGTGAAACCATGAAAAATGCACCTAAGCTGTGATCTGGTGTTATGATACACTGAATGTATTTCTAAAGAGAGCCTTGTGAAAACCATTGTTGGTGTTTCACTGCATCTAAAAGGTAGCATCAAAACCCAAACAGCATGTTTTGTCAGACTATGTCTCTTATGCAAGCAAAGGGTTTTGAAATGCAATGGTTTATAGCTTAAATATTGTTTGATGATTATTTTCAGACAATTAACATTTTAAAGAAGACACTGGGAATGTAATACTTTTCTTAGGGTAGACAATGGCAGTAATTATAGCCAACAGCTGCCAGGCCCATTGTGATATTATATATAAATGCTGCTACAATCAAAACGTTTAGGGCTATGTAGGTTTTAGCAGGGGTAACATATAAAGATACCTTCATGTGAGAAAGTGGATGTGAACCCGGGTATCCTGCTTGTCAAAACACTGCCTTATTCCACTCAGACAGTCTTCAGGACTAAATGGTTGTGCTGAACCACCCTTGTTACATTCAGCACATGGGGCCCAATTCAAACAATGTAAATCAACTAAAACTTGAACTTCAAACATTGAGAGAGCATTTGGTTCAGGTGTGCAATCTAGCAAACTCTATGGTCAAGTATAAAATCAGGCAAGTTTGTTGGCGCATCCGCACACAAGGCTCAGGCGAAGCTCTCCAAAACAATCCCAAAAAGTATAGTCAATGACAACGTGAGTACAAAATGTTATAGAGCCCCACAGTGGAGGAGTCATAATACCCATAAAACCTAGTGGTCAAACAGGGAAAGAGTTCCGTTTCGTTTTTCCACCATTCATTTTTCCCATAGGGAATTTTAGAAACACTTAAAATAAGGAGGTGTTTTTTTGAAGAAGGAAACAGAAAAGAAATTCACTCAAGAAGAACATTGGTTTTGCGTAGAATTTCAGCTGCTAATGGTCACTGTGTTTATGCTAATGGTCACTGTGTTTATGCTAATGGTCACTGTGTTTATGCTAATGGTCACTGTGTTTATGCTAATGGTCACTGTATGTTTATAGTACAAGTCAAACAGCCATTTTGATTAATTGATCAGTTTTGTTGATGCTACATCTAGTTGTTAATGGACACATCATTGTTTGCACCTTTTGTGCAGTTGTTTTTTAAACAAATATAGCCTGTTTTTTAGTTAATACTGCTGGTTTGTTTGCTTACTAGATGTACAAGCTTTATATATTGTTCGATGCTTGCCTCACATGATAAATGCTATATTAAATAGCCACTGCCAATTTAGTCTGCTCTAGCTCTGGCCTAACACGCCACATGTCTGCTCTAGCTCTGGCCTAACACGCCACATGTCTGCTCTAGCTCTGGCCTACCTACCACGCCACATGTCTGCTCTAGCTCTGGCCTACCACGCCACATGTTACTGCATCCAACTTTTGGCATTTATATTACTATCTTGTTTCTATATTTGCATAATTTCATTAAATTACATTTCATTTACAGTTTGGATATTATAATTTATATGCTTAATAATTGTATATTCCTGTTGCAATTTATTAATATTAAAGCAGTTAATAACTGAATTATACATTCATGTACTATCATTATTGCTTATTATTATTTGCTATTGCTAGGTTTCCATGCAGAAAAACATACATACATACTACGTTACCCACCGGCTGGCCAATCCTAACCACAGCCAATCAAGACAAGGCTCACAGACTAATGCCAACCGAACTGTCAACTGTCAATCATAACATCTAACTTAACTGTACTGTGATTCAAGGCATCTGAACAACCTTCCATGTACCATCATCTGAATATAAAGACTCAGGTCAGGACATTAGCATAATGGATGAGTGGTGGGTCGCATTGAGCCCTGGGCTGAAGTTTTGCACAGGTTTTGTATATGAGTGCTACAGCTAACATTAGCAGTCATTGCCTTTATTTTTGTTCTATTAATGTGAAATATAATGCCATATTTCCCTTGATTTAGAATAATATGAATATGATAAATAACTTACAGATCTTTGAACTGTCTTATTTTATCAATATTAAAATATTATTCATGTTTTGTTGTCATTTGATAATTTGCTAAGAAAATATTAAGCATTTGAAGCATCAAAATCATGTCTTGAAAAAGTAATTTTGTAGTCCTTAATTATTATCCTGGACAAACGTATTAATTTGTATTTTCACGAAACTATATTTTCTCATACCGTACATTTGACCTTTTGGAATTACCATTGAGGAGTTTATCAGCACACCGTATAAGAGCAGGGAATACACAAGAAGAGGAGGGACTCCCATTTACAGTATTTGGAAACTCCAGAAGAAGGGTTCCAATTCTGCACTAGACAGGATTCGAAACACCATGATAGTGTTTAGGAGCTTTAGAGAAAGGAAACGACACCGAAAGAGAAGACACAATGCTCGCTTAACCCGGAAGCCAGCCGCACGAATGTGCGGGAGGAAACACCGAACACCTGGCGACAGGGTCAGCGTGCATGCGCCCGGTCAGCCACAGGAGTCGCTAGAGCGCGAGGGGACAAGGACATCCCGGCCGGCCAAACCCTCCCCTAACCCGGACGACGCCGGGCCAATTGTGCGCCGCCTCCCGTTCGCGGCCGGCTGCGACACAGCCTGGGATCTAACCAGGATCTGTAGTGATGCCGATAGCACTGCGATGCAGTGTCGTAGACCGCTGCGCCTCTCGGGAGGCAAAACACTAATTTAACAGTGTAGGCAACTTCTCTCCATTATTCCCGTCTGCTATCAGCAAGCATCATTGTAGAATATAGCCAAAGCCTACATTATATAGTATACAGACTAGTAGTAAGCGAGAGAGAAGAGAGAATTCCCACTGTAGACAAAGCAGCCAAGAGGATCGGTCTGTGATTGGCGGATGTCCCGTTGCCTCCTCACGGTTTTTCTGTCTTGACCTTTTCCCTTGGCAACCACTTCCTCCTAGCACACAACCCGGACATCTTTATTTAGCTCATTCATGAAAAGTTTTTGTAAACACACTGGCGCATTGTTTCATTTGGCCACGCATCTAACGACCGACGGGATACATTTAAATTGTTTTTGTATCGGCGTGCTCCAGCATATGCTACAGAGTAGCGTATTTCTGCCACAGTCAAAGTTGGACTGAAAGCGTACGTGTTTATTAGTAATAGCCTTCGGTATGTAGCCTAGTCTACATTTGCGTTCATCATACAATACATGCATTTACTGTAAGTCGTCTAGTTTGTGTATGTTTGTCAGTGACTGCTGTCCGCAGTGTTGCAGCCTCTAATCATTTCAACAGGTCGTCCGCGGTAAATAATTTCTCAGTAAATAATACTAGCTGTGTAGCCAACAGTAGATGTGTACAGAACGCGCGATTTCAATGTTTAGTACGACGACGCGCTAGTCTATCTATGTCCCCTTAACCCGAGGCTGTTAGACGTTACAATGTAACCACATGATAATGATGATGAAGATATTCTGTCTGGACCTCGATATTGTGCTCGCGTTACATTGTAATAACGTTGCGTGAAAGATTTAACATCATCTTTATGATGAGGGGTGAATACAGCCATAGCCTCTTCACAATACTCTATTCAATAGGCTACTACGTTCTTCTTAACTATATTTTTCTGAATGACTTAACTAAGGTATATATTTCCCCCCTGCAGGTTAGAATGAGAAAGAAGCAGAATGTGAAACAGAGGAAGGCAGAGACAATAACCGCAACAATAATACCACAACCACCATTAACAACAACACCATTAACAACACCATCAACAACACCACCACCAGTTGTCCAGGAGTTTGTGGTTGAGAAGATCATCCGTCGAAGGGTCTCCAATGGAAGAGTAGAGTACTATCTGAAGTGGAAAGGATTCACTGAGTAAGGAGAGCATTTAAACACAGTTGGATAGACCATCGTGCCTCCCAAATGGCACCCTATTCCCTAGCGCACTACACTTGAAAATAATTACACATTAGTGCACTATATAGGGAATAGGGAGCCTTTTGGGACATATACAGTGTATCCTAGACTAGTTGATAAGAGTTGTGTCTATGAAATCCATTCATGGCTAATATTAAAAGCTTGCTGTACATAGACATACTCACACTGTTTCTGCCTCTGCCTCTGCCTCTAGTGCTGACAACACCTGGGAACCGGAGGACAATTTGGTCTGTCCTGAACTGATAGAAGAGTTCCTGAGAAACCTCTGTTTGTCTGGAGAGAATCAGGTTGAGGAAGAGAACCTACAGCCAGTGGAACCAGTGCTAATCCCCAAAGAGGAACTGGCAGAACAGGAGACTGAGATTGTGAGTGACTGAGATCTGGGATGACAGAGTGACTGAGATCTGGGATGACAGAGTGACTGAGATCTGGGATGACATAATGACTGAGATCTGGGATGACAGAGTGACTGAGATCTGGGATAACAGAGTGACTGAGATCTGGGATGACAGACAGGTCGGCTACATCCAGGGATGCAAACTAGTCACCTTTCGGCGAAATTTGCTGTTTTTTTATCCAAAATAGGTGACCTACGTGATTCGTGTAGATACGATGAGAAAAGTTTGCTTTGGATCACTACTGTCTGTAAGCAAACGAGTGATGCGCGTTGGGAGCAATACTGGCTGTATCCAAGGCTTAGCCAATCGTTCACATAACAACAGAATGCAGCACGCGACTGAAGAGAGAAGTTACAACCAATTTGCTAGTTACAGCATACAGCTTTCTCTTTTGAAAGAGTGTGCACACTTGACAGCAGAGAGTAGAAAGGCAGTTACAGCACCTCGTCCCCTGAACGATAACGAAGAGGTAGGTGAGAAGCCTGACCACGGAGACGGGGGTGAGAAGGTAATGAAGCGTACTTAACGAGCTATAACCGAAAAACAACTGGCATTTAGAAAGTTTGAGGTGAGGGAGAAAGTGTGGTGGGTCAAGTATTATTAGCATTGTTAAGTATCTTGCTATCTGGATCGAATTCTCCGTTAGCTAGCCAGAGAATGTTAAATGTTGAGCAACATTAGCCAACTTAACAGATCAAATAATTAAGTTTATGGTGTGAAAATTAGCTGTCTAATAAAGACCAACAGCTAATGCTAGCTAGCTAGCTAACGTTACGACATCAGATGAGCTAACTTTAGTAACCTAACCAATTCGCTATAGTATTAACTGGTAACGTTATACGACTCCTTGCCGTTCCTCAAGTTATAACGCGTTAGTTGCTTACTGGACCCTGGCAATCTGTGTGAAATGTTAACTAGTTAACTAGCTAACAAACTAACTACTATCTGTGAACTAATGTTTTCCCTCTACAGTATGTGGTTCATTTTTTGAATGAGAGAGTTAGGTGAAAATTAGGCATTGCTTGTTAAACAAGTGGATTCAGGGATTACATTTCTTACTCAGTGAACGTTATTTTTGCAGACATGTAGCCTTGTGTACTTGATGATGTCTACTATAGTGGCCAATATAATAGAGCTATAATAGAATGCCTGTTTCATTCTATTTCTACTTTTTTTCCCCAAGTGCAATATTTAGATGTGTTTGGTCACAAGCATCCTATTATAAAGGCTGTCATGGCTGACTGCAATATTAGTGTCTTGTTTTTTCTCAAGACTTGAGTGTCATTTTCTGTAAAGTCTAGGCAACAAATAACATTGGATTGCTTTCTTTACATTTTTTGCCTGTGAGTTAGGTTCACATTAACCACTTTATTTTCAACACAGAGACTGATCATGTAGATCATATTCTTGTTGTTTAATTAGTTAAAACCTGCATTTCCCCCTAGCATGTATTTATTGCATGTTTTTGGGCCCTTACCAGTTTGCATCCCTGTACATCAGATCCTTGTTTATTAATCTCAATAGAAGACTGCTCTCTAGATCATTGTGTTTATTAATCTCAATAGAAGACTGCTCTCTAGATCATTGTGTTTATTAATCTCAATAGAAGACTGCTCTCTAGATCATTGTGTTTATTAATCTCAATAGAAGACTGCTCTCTAGATCATTGTGTTTATTAATCTCAATAGAAGACTGCTCTCTAGATCATTGTGTTTATTAATCTCAATAGAAGACTGCTCTCTAGATCATTGTGTTTATGTAGGTCTACTACTATATGATCATGGTATAGAATAAGAATACCGGTACCCAAAAATACACATTTGTTATAATATGATAAAACCTCCACAATAATGTGGAAAAGTTACCTCAGCAGACTGATATAGGAATAGAACCAGGAAGGAGGCATTCTAATTCCACAATGAGATCCACATGTTCCAGACATTCTCTTCCATATATACACATGCTTCATTGTCCCCTTGGAGTCAATGTTTCCACATTCCACGCCTGACTCCACTAACTGATCACAACAGGAGATCCCTCTGACATGTCAGCTGTGTTATAACACTCCACTAACTGATCACAACAGGAGATCCCTCTGACATGTCAGCTGTGTTATAACACTCCACTAACTGATCACAACATGAGATCCCTCTGACAGGTCAGCTGTGTTATAACACTCCACTAACTGATCACAACATGAGATCCCTCTGACATGTCAGCTGTGTTATAACACTCCACTAACTGATCACAACATGAGATCCCTCTGACAGGTCAGCTGTGTTATAACACTCCACTAACTGATCACAACATGAGATCCCTCTGACATGTCAGCTGTGTTATAACACTCCACTAACTGATCACAACATGAGATCCCTCTGACAGGTCAGCTGTGTTATAACACTCCACTAACTGATCACAACATGAGATCCCTCTGACATGTCAGCTGTGTTATAACACTCCACTAACTGATCACAACATGAGATCCCTCTGACAGGTCAGCTGTGTTATAACACTCCACTAACTGATCACAACATGAGATCCCTCTGACAGGTCTGTTGTGTTGTCCTCCCAGCAGGTGTTCAGCAAGCAGAGACAAAATGGCTCCCAGGAGCCAGCTGACCAGGAATCTGAGTCTCCTACTGACCTCACCCTAACCAGCCCCCTGGAACCTGAACGCATCATTGGCTCCACAGACAGACACGGAGAGCTCATGTTCCTCGTCAAATGGTACAGTTAACCGCTGGCATACTCCAACGAACACCAACTAACACCAAGTTTCCAAAGTTGTAAGAATGTTAAATATAAAAACTGTCACACAACTGGTTCCTCTTGTCTTCCTGACTGTATGCCAGGCAGCAACAGACTAGTGTGGGCTACATTCCTCAATCCTAGTCATTTCGGGTAAAGACTTTTGGTTGTGCAACAGCATCAACGTAGTTATAATGATGTACTCTGACAAACAGAAAGAAGTGGACATTGTCCCCCCCAGTTGTTTATAATGAGCTTCTAGTCTCCCTCTCTCTTTACATGTGTAATGTGTAATATCATGTATAGTATCTATGTAATAATAGGTCATAGGGACAGTATAATAATTATAATAATAGCTTGTATCCCTGTGTGTCTGTACAGGAAGAACTGTGATGAGGTGGCCCTGCTGTCAGCCAGGGAGGCCAGCGCCAGGTGTCCCCATGTGGTCGTAGCCTTCTACGAGGAGAAACTCACCTGGCATTCTGGGGACGAAGACCAGTAAAGGGTGTGTTGTGTGTGTCGTAGGGTGTGTGTGCACCTGTGTCGTAGGGTGTGTGTGCACCTGTGTCTGCACGTGTGTGTGTGTGTCTGTGCGTGCCTGCCGCGTGTGTGCATGTGGGTACATAAGTATGGAGGTGGACTGACAAGCATCTGCAGGCAGCTCCTTTGTTTCTCCTCCACTGAACCAAGGTCCTCCTTGAGCTGACATTAAATTCACAGTGTGTGAAACAGTGGCCTGCTGCAGGTAGATTGAGTTATCGTGGCAAGTGTAAAAGCCCTCTACAGGGTTGGCTGGGCCTCTTCCTGCTTCCTGTGGTGCTGGGTGAGGTCACAATGCCTTTGGGGATGTAGTGCAGTGTGGTGGAGTTCAGAACCATTCATAAAGACTTCTATCTCGCTCTTTGGCTCTGATTGAGTTGAAACTAATGAAATGAAGGCAGACACCCGGTTCATACTGATGAATGCTCCCCCAGTTTATCGACCCAACACTCTTTGTCAAAGTCTGATGAAGTGTGTGAGTATCTCTCTTGATTTCCTAACATTGTTTTTTGGATCCAGCACTTAAAAATGACTGGATGTGCGTACAGTATGTTTGAAGAGTTGAAACTAACCCTTAGCGTTTCTTTCCCAGGGTTCTCATGTACTGTAGCAGACTGAAACACTGTGGACACTGTGTTCTGTTGACTTAGACTACTGTTACTGTTGTAGTAGAAACCCATGTGATTGCACTGGAGTTTAGTGCTAGATTTCGTTTCTGGTATCTTCTGCCTCTGGGGCACTTTGGCCACAAGGCCCTCCCTCCAGCTCTTCCACTGTGAGATGTCTATGGTTTTATTAAGTAGGATACGTATCTTTTGTAGTAATGGGTTCACTGTGCATTATACTCAATAGATAACTACTGTCCATCTAATATAATATCTGCACCATTTCATTTTAGCTACAGTCCTTGATATTATACGTTTTGTGTGTGAGATTCAAAGTTAATAAATGTGTTACATTTAGTTTACTGACGAATGTAGAAAAGTGTTGTATGATAGTAGATGGTATTCTGTTTAATGTAGAACATGACAGTAGATGGTATTCTGTTTAATATACAACATGACAGTAGATGGTATTCTGTTTAATGTAGAACATGATAGTAGATGATATGCTGTTTAATGTAGAACATGATAGTAGATGGTATGCTGTTTAATGTAAAACACAACCAAGGGTTCTATTACTGACCATGTAGATTTTATAAGTTACAGTGTGATCAAAATGTGACGTCACATATGAAAAAATATATCTGATGTGATTATGTTAATTTGACCCAGTCACTGATTGTTCTCAGCTACTCTTAACCAAATATTTACCCACCAACCTGTATTTGTTACTGATAAGACATTGTTTTGTTAAGGGTCCCAGAGTTTATCCTGATTGGTCATATATGTTCAGGAAGAACTCCAGTCCCTACACAAAATGGCTGACACTGTATTCATTGTGCACCTCTCCCATGACTGGAATGTTATTGGACAATGACTGCGTCCCAAATGGAACCCTGTTTTCTTTGTAGTGCACTATATAGGGAATGGGGTGCCATTTGGGACTCTGACATTCTGTTGAACCTTTTGTTCTGGCCTGCCTCTGACTGACTAAGTTACTGTACCTGTTGACCTTTGATCTGTGAAGTGTCTGTCAGTGAATAAAGGTAGCTGTCACCCTGTGCTCCTTTACTGTCCTGTTTTTTGACAAAGACTCAAATGACAACAAACGTTGTAATTCTCATCCAGGTCAGGAGGCAAAGACAGAGCTGGTTACTACACACTGTCATACTAGAGAACAGAGCAACGGTTATATCACAGTCATTGTAGTTGCGATCCTGATCCTGGGGTTTTATTGGGTACTTCCAGGTCAGACGGTCCAACTGACCAACAACATACAGATGAAATGTCTCAGTTATGTAACCTTATATGGTAGACAATTACATGTTTTATATCAGAGGTTTATAAAAGCAGCACAAGGTGTTCCTCAAACCTCTGTCCTGTGATTATTTGGATACATTCAGACCTGTTTTTCTATAAAGACTACAAGGATCAGCTCTACTCTCAGAGCATACCATTCATTCATTCCCTAGTCCTCTGTGGATTTGACAACCTTGTCTACCAGGTAGGACTGGAGTCTTTTATCAATAAATTCGATGGTACGTTCATGGGTGTCTGAGATTTTAAATATCATTGTAAGTTGATCGTGTAATAGTGCTGTAGGTAATGTTGCCCAGCGAGGGTTGCTATGGGTGTCTCTTCAGGCTTTAGTAGGTTGAATTGTGGTTAGAAATCTACAGATCTAAAGACGTTTAGTTCCTCTTGAAAACATACTGTAAACACCTGGGTCTGAACCCCGCCCTGTGCAACAGGGTCCTGGACTTCCTGACTGGCGACACAACAGTAGTAGGCTTGATTACCAACAATGATGAGACAGCCTACAGGGAGGAGGTGAGGGCTCTGGGAGTGTGATGCCAGGAAAACAACCTCTCACTCAACGTCAAAAAAACAAAGGAGATGATCGTGGACTTCAGGAAACAGTAGAAGGTGCACTGCCCCCTATCCACATTGACGGGACCACAGTGGAGAAGGTGGAAAACTTCAAGTTCCTTGGCGTACACATCACTGATAAACTGAAATGGTCCAACCACACAGACAGTGTGGTGAAGAAGGTGCAAGAGAGCCTCTTCAACCTCAGGAGGCTAAAGAAACTTGGCTTAACACCTAAAACCCTCACAAACTTTTACAGATGCAAAATTGAAAGCATCCTGTCGAGCTGTATCACCGCCTGGTACGGCAACTGCACCGCCCACAACCGCAAGGCTCTCCACAGGGTGGTGCGTTCTGCCCAACGCATTACCGGGGGCAAACTACCCGCCCTCCAGGACACCTACAGCACCCGATGTCACAGGAAGGCCAAAAAGATCATCAAGGACATCAACCACCCAAGCCACTGCCTGTTCACCCCGCTATCATCCAGAAGGCGAGGTCAGTACAGGTGCATCAAAGCTGGGACCGAGAGACTGAAAAACAGCTTCTACCTCAAGGTCATCAGACAGCTCAACAGCCACCACTAGCACATTAGAGGCTGCTGCCTAGAGGCACAGACTAGAAATCACTGGCCACTTTAATAATGTTTATAATGTTTACATATCTGGCATCACTCATCCCATATGCATATACTGTATTCTATACTATCCATCGGTATCACAGTCATTTAAACAATGTTTACATATCTTGCGTTCCCCATCTCATTTGTATATACTGTATTCAATACTCCTCTACTGTATCTTAGTCCATGCCGCTAGTCCTTATGTATATAGGCCTAATTCATTCCTACTGTTAGATATACTGCACTGTCGGAACTAGAAGCACAAGCATTTCGCAACACCCACATTAACATCTGCTAAACATGTGTATGTGACCAATAACATTTGATTTGATTTGAGATTAGGAATCACCGGCCACTTAAGGAATGAAACACTGTCACTTTAATAATGTTTCTGTATCTTGCATTACTCATCTCATATGTCTAACTGTACGCTATACTATTCTCTGTATCTTAGTCACCTAATTGTGTTTACATACATCATCACCAATCTCTTATGTGTATATTGTATACTTTAAAGCTGACTATTCCACTGGATCTTAGACCATTGCCGCCCTGGCATATGTATATATTCTCAATCCTTTCTTACTTAGATTTATGTGTGTTATATGTTGTGAAACTGACATTATTGTTAGATAGTACTGCACTAGATAGTACTGAGCTAGAAGCACAAGCATTTCGCTACACTCGCAATTTCATCTACTAACCATGTGTATGTGACCAATAAAATTTGATTTGATTTGATTTGAAATCAGATGGTGTAAGAGAGAGACATGCGCTACTTCTGCTTTCACTCCACAGTAAAATAAACTGGACAAACCTGTAAAATGCAAAGGGTTTTCTGATATACAGATGTAGGATCTTAATTTGAGCCAGTTTTCTAAAGCAGGAAAATAACCCTGCAGAAACAGGAAATGTGAATTATTATGTGGATTATAATGAATGGACAGTTTTGATATGTTTTTTGTTAGAGCAAATCAAGTCTGAAATTTCAAAGTGGAAATTACTAACTTTAGAAGCCTTTTTAAAACTCAAATACACGGAAAGTTTGCTTTTCCAGCTGTGGAGGACAATGCTCAGCAACAAAAGAGTGATCAAATTAAGATCCTACATCTGTAGAGTTGGAGTGAGTCAATGATAGCACTTCCTGTATTTCTGCCCCGTAAAATTTCCGAACATTCTCACTTCTCCTCCACAGTTTAGTTGTGTGGCTCAGTTTCTCTCCTTTCCTCCTCAGTCTCTCGCCTCTCCTCCCCATGCAGCAGTTCATCAGTGTCTGGGTTCGGGATCCGCGGATTCAGAAGAATGACTTCTGGCATGCCCACATGGACTATGAAGTATGTATACATGTAAGTATGATGTCATGAGAATATGGGGGGGGGGGGGGTTGTACATGGCTGACATGCTAACCAATATTTAATCTCTGAATGGGTTAAATGTAGGTTAAGGTTATGTTTAAGGTAAGGGTCAGTTTTAGATGAATCTCTCAACGCCTGTTCATACAGATGATGGAATATCCGCGTTGTCTCTCCTAACTGCTGTTGTCTCTCCTCAGACCAACAGTCTCTGCTTCACTAAGAAGATCTCCTGTGTGAGGAGAAGATACAGTGAGTTCGTATGGCTCCGGCAGAAACTACAGGCAAACTCACTACTCATGTGGGTATTTAGAGGAGGAGGGCAGACTCTATATGTATAGCATATTGACCTCAGATAGCTGGGAAAAGATTTAGCAAATGTACATACTGAAAATACTTCCACATGTCTTGTGTCTATAAGTAATAGTTGTTATAAAAGGTGCCAATTATTGTATATATTTTTTAAATCAATGGTTATATATAATTAATTAAACAGTCCAAAAATGGATGTACCAATCCCAGATTTCCCCTTTAAGTGTGTTTTGATTTGATTGTCTCCATTTCTAGGGTCCAGCTACCTGAACTACCACCTAAGAATCCTTTCTTCAGCCTGAACAACGCCCAGCAGATCACAGAGAGGATGAAGGGCCTCCAGAAGTTCCTTGAACTGTGAGTGTCCTCCTGGGTTATACATTTTTTTATTAAACCAGAAATAACAACCATTACAAAAAAATTATACTAGAAAAACAGCGGTTATACTAAAGGGTTATAGCTCTACTAAACATTTCTTACACTTAAGAATTGTCAAGCATGAGCCTCCTCATGGCTGCGCTAGCTTGTGCTTCCTCTGTTTTTCTGACGGTAGTGAACAACAGACGGTGTAATAAGTTCTATTTGACTAATGTTAAACAGATCAACAGACCCATCAATATCCATGTGTATTTATGGGACTGTTGGTACAGTACCAGCGATACATTTTCTAATATGCCCATTGGTCTTTCATCCCAGGACCCTGGAGAGTAATCTGCTTCTGTCAGACAGCTGTCTGCACCTCTTCCTGCAGTCGGACCTGGGGGTGTCCCAGATAGAGGCCTGCGCCTCAGGGAGAACCCATTACTCTGTGTCCCAGGCCGTGCTGCGCTGCGGCTGCAATTTGCGACGCTTCCACTCCCAGGAGGACCTGTTAGAGACCAGCCACAAGGAGTCCTGTGACTCCGACTCTGTTACGTAGGTAGGCCTCACACACACACACACACACACACACACACACACACACACACACACACACACACACACACTCACTCACTCACTCACTCACTCACTCACTCACTCACTCACTCACTCACTCACTCACTCACTCACTCACACACACACACATACTGTACATACACATACATAAGACACAGACACACACACACAATGTATGTAAAAGTCAAACCTAACAGGCAGGGCGAAAGGAACATTATATGAGGACCAGTGCTGTTGAATTGGCATTCTCTGTCCAGTGCAGCTGAATTGGCATTCTCTGTCCAGTACAGCTGAATTGTCATTCTCTGTCCAGTGCAGCTGAATTGGCATTCTCTGTCCAGCGCAGCTGAATTTAATTGTACAGTATGTGTCTCTTTTTCCAGTGTGTTTGTAGAGCCGGAGCCCAGCAGTAAAGATGGAACTGCCTCCTCACCACCAGAGACCATAGCTCTGTCTCTGCCTGATAGGACCAGACCTAACCACAACCAGGAAGAGACTCTAGCTCTGTCTCTGCCTGATAGGACCAGACCTAACCACAACCAGGAAGAGACTCTAGCTCTGTCTCTGCCTGATAGGACCAGACCTAACCACAACCAGGAAGAGACTCTAGCTCTGTCTCTGCTTGATAGGACCAGACCTAACCACAACCAGGAAGAGCCTCTAGCTCTGTCTCTGCCTGATAGGACCAGACCTAACCACAACCAGGAAGAGCCTCTAGCTCTGTCTCTGCTTGATAGGACCAGACCTAACCACAACCAGGAAGAGACTCTAGCTCTGTCTCTGCCTGATAGGACCAGACCTAACCACAACCAGGAAGAGACTCTAGCTCTGTCTCTGCTTGATAGGACCAGACCTAACCACAACCAGGAAGAGACTCTAGCTCTGTCTCTGCTTGATAGGACCAGACCTAACCACAACCAGGAAGAGCCTCTAGCTCTGTCTCTGCTTGATAGGACCAGACCTAACCACAACCAGGAAGAGACTCTAGCTCTTTCTCTGCCTGATAGGACCAGACCTAACCACAACCAGGAAGAGGCTCTAGCTCTGTCTCTGCTTGATAGGACCAGACCTAACCACAACCAGGAAGAGACTCTAGCTCTTTCTCTGCCTGATAGGACCAGCCCTAACCACAACCTGGAAGAGACTCTAGCTCTGTCTCTGCCTGATAGGACAGCATGTCTGTCTCTCCATAGGAACATCACCACCAATCAGGACATGCTACCTCACAATATCTGCATCCCAAATGTCACCCCATAGGGCTCTGGTCAAACGTAGTGCACTATGTAGGTCATAGGATGCCACTTGGTATATAGAGAATACTGTGTTTGCTCTCATTCAATCTTCAAATAAGACATGCACGCAGCTTTTTTGTCATCAATTTCTCAAAACTACTGTCACCAAAACTACCTTGTCTTTCTGCCATCAGAACAGTTTTTTTACTTCCATTTTTTCCAGATAAGATGGTGAGGGAATATATGTGTTTATGTATTTGTACAGTCAAAAAATCTGAAAGATGTAAATATTTGTCCCTGGAATTATGTAGGATATCTTCATGCATGTGTGTAATTAAAATCAGTTATAATGTGTTTTGATAATGTCCCTGATTGGGGTTGCAAAGGAAGGGAATGTTCTCGGTTTTACAACACTAATCCTGTTCTTGCCAAACTACATTTTGGGTTTGATCAAACGGTGTTCCTACATCTGCCCAGTAGAGGGCAGTATAGTATTCAACCATCCGCATCACTAAATTACTTGGTCATGTTCTACCACTTTATATGGAAAAATAATACTGGAAATTACATAGAACAATTAATCGTTGTGACAACAGGCCAAAATTATTAATGTCTTAGTAAGTCCTTAACCACCAGTTGTAGGAACCATTTTAGCTGGCTGCAGCCACTGCATAGGACACTGTAATTGGGTCTCTGAGGAGACAGCTTCAAGCTATAGGACAGCTCTACTGTCAGGAGGGGACAAGCGTTCCTCCCACAGGATCCAAAATGGACCCACTCCTGTCTGACAGGGGTCAGATGTTAGGCAGGTATCCCGTGGCTGGGACCCCCTCCTGTCTGACAGGGGTCAGAGGTTAGGGAGGTAGCCCGTCGCTGGCACCCGCTCCTGTCTGAGAGGGGTCAGAAGTTAGGCAGCTAGCCCGTCGCTGCGTGGTGCATGAAAACACCAGCTACCCTCTGCCTCCTTCACTGACAGGCTACCTTCTGCCTCCTTCACTGACAGGCTACCCTCTGCCTCCTTCACTGACAGGCTACCCTCTTCCTCCTTCACTGACAGGCTACCCTCTTCCTCCTTCACTGACAGGCTACCCTCTTCCACCTTCACTGTCATGCTACCCTCTTCCTCCTTCACTAACAGGCTACCCTCTTCCTCCTTCACTGACAGGCTACCCTCTTCCTCCTTCACTGACAGGCTACCCTCTTCCTCCTTCACTGACAGGCTACCCTCTTCCTCCTTCACTGACAGGCTACCCTCTGCCTCCTTCACTGACAAACTCAGGCAGGTCACCCGTGATACAAGTCAGTATTCGACGTCCATCCGTGTCTGAGGACGTCGGGAGATGATTTGGAAACTGGACACTAGGGATAACAGTGAGCGCTGTTACCTTCAAGTAGGCTTTGGTTTTACTAGGGTGTTGTGGATAGGGATGGTGGATGGGCGTAAGCGTCTGCCTCTGATTCCAAAGGTTGCATGTTCAAATCCAGCGACAGAAAGTTGTTTAACCTTAACCCTTACCTTATCCAGTTGGAGTTAATGCGTAAACTTAGCAAAATGCTTGAATTTTGAGTTAATGGCTAAACTTAACCCTAACCTTAAAAAATCATAGTTAATGCCTAAACTTAGCGAAATGCTTGAAATTTGACGTTTGAGAAACATGGATAAACGTCTAGTTCTGACGTGAGACTGTAAGAGCTTGTTGGACAACACACAGTATTACACACTGACAGGCACCCTCCTGCCTACACTAAGCTTTCACACTCCTGTCATGTGTCCACACACCAGCTACACAGACAGCCTCAATGTGCAAGGACAATGAGTAACCTAACTCAACACTCATCTCAGTCCTGTGTGTGCTCCCACAGAGAGCAGTAATATGCTTATGCAAATGTAATGAACACTAAGCAGAATGAGGTGTGGCTGACATGTTCTGCACCGCTAATTAGATTAGCATGTCTCTCTGAGGTGGACAGGAAGCTGGACAGGAAGCTCATTAGACATTCAGAACGGGGCAAGACAATAGGCTCACGGTGGCATGACGGACAGGTGATGTCACCTGGGGAGCTGCTCAGGTCAGTGCAGGAGACAGAGTGGCCGGGTAAGGGGTGTAGAAGACTGTCTGTCTGTGAGCGAGCGAGAGAGAGAGAGAGAGAGAGAGAGAGAGAGAGAGAGAGAGAGAGAGAGAGCGTGCGTGCATGTGATTGGCTGTGTGCGGCATAACCCTGCAGTCACTCTAACACACACACAGGTAATGAAGCTGTCAGTGCTGTCAGGGAGTACACCCCCTGGAAAGTTGTCTTTTTTTTTTTTTTTTTTTACATATTTGGACAGATGGATATGTAATCTTCACTTCAGCACTATTGACAGATAAAGGTTACCCAATTTACAAATCACACAAAGAAAAAAAAACATTGAAAAAGTTATGCAATTAAAATAATCATGGGAGGTCAGGAAGGAAGAAGCCTCTGCTCTCAAAAAATAATATCAAGATACAACTGACTTTTGCCAGACAACACCTAATACAGTAGGTTGTCCCCTGAATACTGTTCCTGCTCTGCTTGTGTGGTTCTGTCTCAGACCTGGGCCTTACCCAGCTCTCCACAAAAAAACTGTAAGAATAAATTACTTGTCATGAAATAGAGAGAATCCAGATGTTGTCAGTCCAGTGAGGATTTAATGTAAGATAATATCATGGCTTGTCATGCTTCCAACCCCCTAGAGCCAGTTGATATGTCTGCACTGTAATGTTGAAATAAATATTTATAGGTGCGCGCATGCTCGTGTCTTCCTTAGGAACCCTGGTCAAACGTAATATACTACATAGGGCAAAGGGTGCCATTTGGGACGCACCCTTAGACTCCTCTAGCGTTCCTATGGGTTGTCCAATGTTATTGGCTCCACTCTAGTAGGCTGTTGCTGTTTGCCTCTTAACCTTCAGCTGCCTGGCTGACACTGTTAAATCAGTCCTCTACAGATCAATGGGCTTACAGCCCTAGCAACTGTAACTCAACTCCAACACTGATGGGGCAACAAGAGGAAACAGGAGAAAAGATTGGACTCACTGTGTGATGAGGACATTGCAATGGATACAGTTGTAGTGTAACAGTCACATCTTGTTACAGGGACATTTTCTGGGGGCTATGTTCATCCTAGTCACTAGGGGTCACTAGTAGCACTCCATGTTTAGAATAAAAGGGGAAGTGGCAGAAGAAGAATTATATCCTGTGTGATTGGCCACAGGCTGTGGGCTGCTGTATTTGAAAAATCCTGGTTTGGGAAACTATTTGTTTGCTGCCCAAATAGGATTTTTGTGCTTACTCCTGGATTACTTACCAGAGGACCTATTTCCTTGATTCCCTTTGGAGGCAGTAATGCCATTAGCCGAGGAATGAAAATAACTTTTCTGTAGGAAGGACATCTGTATGGAACTCTTACAAAACTGCAGACAAGTCTGATCTCATCCTGAGGAAATTGACTTTTGACGTTCCCGTGTACCTACTACTACCTCATTCTCCAGAATCGTCTTATGATCGCCTACGGTTGCTATTTGGGATGATTTGTTTGACTGGTGTTATTGTTTGGCATGAACTTGTGTAAATATTGTCTATGTATCAATATATGTCTGGAAAGAGTTTCTGATCTTTTGGCGGTTTTTCCATTCTTTTTTGTGACTTGATTCTTGAAATACGTTATATTCTTCCATGGGTATTTTGCAAATATGATCCCCCTTTATCTTTTTGTAACTTATCAGTTCAAAGCAGCTGGGACAGTTATAGTAGTGTAGCCAATGTGGGGTCAAGGGTCCCTGGTTGTGAAATGGCTAGCTAGTTGGGCTCGAGGGTCCCTGGTTATGAAATAGCTAGCTAGTTGGGCTCGAGGGTCCCTGGTTGTGAAATAGCTAGCTAGTTGGGCTCGAGGGTCCCTGGTTGTGAAATAGCTAGCTAGTTGGGCTCGAGGGTCCCTGGTTGTGAAATAGCTAGCTAGTTGGGCTCGAGGGTCCCTGGTTGTAAAATAGCTAGCTAGTTGGGCTTGAGACTCCCTGGTTGTGAAATAGCTAGCTAGTTGGGCTCGAGTGTCCCTGGTTGTGAAATAGCTAGCTAGTTGGGCTCGAGGGTCCCTGGTTGTGAAATGGCTAGCTAGTTGGGCTCGAGACTCCCTGGTTGTGAAATAGCTAGCTAGTTGGGCTCGAGGGTCCCTGGTTGTGAAATAGCTAGCTAGTTGGGCTCGAGGGTCCCTGGTTGTGAAATAGCTAGCTAGTTGGGCTCGAGGGTCCCTGGTTGTGAAATAGCTAGCTAGTTGGGGTCGAAACTAGCATTGTTAGTAGTGCCAGTGTAGTGCCTCCTGCTCCCTTTCTGCTTAAGTTGAGGAGAGGAGGGGAGGGGAGATGGGGGAGGAGAGTAGCAGACAGGCCCATCTGCTACTGAGCATATCTTTGGCATGTCAGCACTTCTCTATGTCAGATACAACTCAGGACATCCCCAGTTCACTTCCCAGTCTATTACTGTTTCCAAATGGCACCCTATTCCCTTGTACTACTTTTGACCAGGTCCCATATGGGACATTCTCATACTGCACATTGACTAGTACTTCCTCATTTATGTCATCAGAACGGAGATGCACGTATGCAATCTGAGAGTAACAGTATGAAATCCTGATCAGTGCCATAATTGAAATGCCATCCATTTTGAATGATTTGTCAATAAAATGAAAAGGAGAAGCTATTTGTTTCAAATGTTTTTTTCCATTTTATAATTTTTTATTCAAATCACTTTTACTTCAGATTGAATTGACTCCTGTCACCTCACCTCTCCAGGGACAACTTGTTTCATGCAGGAAGTGAGCATTCCCCATACTTGGCCTGTCTTAAAGAGGTGCATTACATAGGGAATAGGGTGCCATTTGGGACGCAGGCTCTGTGATAGTATCTTGTTCCCTCTTGCAGGGAACCAGGGTTAGGTACATAACCTAGACCTAGGTATAACGATAAATGACAGTGAATACAATGCAGTAGTTTTCAATATTCGTCAGGTTTGGCTGAATTATGAATGAGTTCAAGTGGGACTCAGCAGCACTTGGTACAGGACAACATAACATCTGTCCTCGTCTCTCGCCTCTGCATGTGTGTGTGTGAGTGAGAATGCATGTGTGTGCGTTCGTGTGTGTGTGTGTTGTCCCCATCTTAACACTCTCTTCCATCTGTGGAAACCACCTCTTCCTCCTCCCATTTCAGGGCTGCTAGATTATTCTCTGTCAGCCAGTCAGCCAGTCAGTCAGTCAGCTGTCAGGTGGAAATGAGCAGACGTGGGAGTTGTCCTTCATTCATCAACTGTGACAGGCCTGGCTACCTTAGCCTGGTTCTGCTTGGCTGAACCAGCTATTTCTATTGTTGCCAGGCCTACAGCACCGAAGACACTGCATTCTGCCCGGATGTAGCAATTAACTGGGAATGAGTGGATGACTGTACTGTAGTGACTCTCAACCGCTCCTCATCTCCAGAAATCAGGAACTACCAGAGCGTTGCACCCCGATCTTCTTCTGAACACATGGTGTGCGTCCCAAAAGGCACAGTATTCCCTATAAAGTGCAC
This sequence comes from Thymallus thymallus, assembly GCA_023634145.1. Taxonomy (NCBI): domain Eukaryota; kingdom Metazoa; phylum Chordata; class Actinopteri; order Salmoniformes; family Salmonidae; genus Thymallus; species Thymallus thymallus. Next base: position 31,151,093 of record CM042415.1, on the reverse strand, counting down.
TACTTTTGATTTGGGCCCATAGAGCTCTGGGAAAAGGAACTGCACTATAAGGAATACAGTTCCATTTGGGACGCATCCAGAACATGGCCTAGAAGGGAAAGGAAGTTGAGATCACTGGATCATAATAAAATTCAGTGTAAAATGGGAGATACTGTCCGAACCTCTGGAGCCTGGAGCTGACAGTAGGAGCTGCTGTGTGATTCACTACTAACCCCTGGCTAGCAGTGACTCTGTTATACAGGGGAATAGAGCTTACAGCAAGCAGAGACACACATCCCAGCTACCACATAATGTTCTGAGAACCATATAATTGTAGAGCAAGCAGAGACACATATCCCAGCTAGCACATAACGTTCTGAGAACCGTATGTTTCTTAGCGCTTGGTGAGAGCGTGGTTGTCTTATGGTTATTTTGCATGCAACCTTCCCACAACTTTCTGGGAATGGTGCAGGATAGCTGCTTGGCTTTGGAACATTCTCAGCACATTTAAGGAAATTGACAAAAAAATACCTGTTTTGTACTGGTATTTCATTACTTTAACAGAACGTCTCCTAAAAGTTCAAACGTGGTTACATTTAATTTCCATTTTGGTAATGTTGTAGGTATGTTCTCCAACTGGTTTGACATTGGGAATGTTCTTAAATAGTTCAGAGAACGTTAAGAAACAACATACTTCTGTGGGAATTTCAGTACTTCAGCATAACGTTTCCTACAGGTTTCCTCATGGCTCTATTTAATGTAATGTTTTCAAATTGTTCAGAGAACATTTAGAAAACGTTCAGTTTTACCAGTCAGGAAACGTTTGGCTTCGTTCCCACAACCAATGTGAAACCAATAGTGCTGCACGATAAACCAAAATGTTGGTTATTTTCAGTTTTTTAACAACTAATTGACTGAAATTATTGGACTCAATTATTTGAATTCCATTATTTGAATTCCATTTCGTTCCATTTTTTCTGTGAGCTCAATGCGTACATTGCACAGTTTCTCTAGAGATAAATCAGATCAAGAAAACTTGGTAATGAACTACAATGACCATAATCCTTTGCCCATCTGTATTTATTTTATGCCTGCTACTTAAAAGAGACAGAAGCAATCGAGAATAGAGCAGTTGCTTAGCGAGGTATCACTACCTGAATATACATGATCTAAGTGATTGATAGTTGGTATTCAGCAGTCATAAAAGTATGCCTTATTTACATTTTACATTTTAGTCATTTAGCAGACGCTCTTATCCAGAGCCACTTACAAATTGGTGCATTCAACTTAGGATAGCCAGTGGGACGACCACATCTCGATCACAGTAAGTACATTTCTTTAAGCAAGCAGCTGTGAGCAAAGTCAGTGCTATCAGGGACAACCACATCTTGATCACAATAAGTACATTTCTTTAAACAAGCAGCAGTGACTGCGCTGTCCTGGCGTCGTGGGGGTGCTTGTTTCAACATTGGTGTGCCAAATCAGCGAATAGCTTTAACTGGTATGAGCCCGAACTGTGCTTCCGTAGAGGTAGGGGGGTTAGCAGGCCAGAGGTGGATGAACGTAGTGTCCTCGTTTGGGTGTAGGGTCTGATCAGAGCCTGGAGATAAGGAGATGCCGTTCCCCTCACAGCTCCGTAGGCAAGCACCATGGTTTTGTAGTAGATGCAAGCTTCAACTGGAAGCCAGTGGAGTGTGCGGAGGAGCGGGGTGACATGAGAGAACTTGGGAAGGTTGAACACCAGACGGGCTGCAGCGTTCTGGATAAGTTGTAGGGGTTTAATGGCGCAGGCAGGGAGACCAGCCAACAGTGAGTTGCAGTAATCCAGATGGGAGATGACAAGTGCCTGGATTAGGACTTGTGCCGCTTTCTGTGTAAGGTAGGATCGTACTCTGCGAATGTTGTAGAGCATGAACTTGATTGGGTCACCGCTTTGATGTTAGCAGAGAACGACAGGGTGTTGTCCAGGGTCACACCAAGGTTCTTTGCACTCTGGGAGGAGGACACAATGGAGTTGTCAACCGTGATGGCGAGATCATGGAGCGGGCAGTCCTTCCCGGGAGGAAGAGCAGCTCTGTCTTGCCGAGGTTCAGCTTGAGGTGGTGATCCGACATCCAAACTGATATGTCTGCCAGGCATGCAGAGATGCGATTCCCCACCTGGTTATCAGAAGGGGGAAAGGTAAAAATTAATTTAGTATCATCTGCGTAGCAATGATAGGAGAGACCATGTGAGGATATGACCATGCCAAGTGACTTGGTGTGTAGAGAGAATAGGAGAGGGCCTAGAACTGAGCCCTGGGGGACACCAGTGGTGAGAGCACATGGTGCGGAGACAGATTCTCACCACGCCACCTGATAGGAGCGACCTGTCAAGTGTGCAGCGCCGGAGATGCCCAACTTGTGATTTGTCAGAAAGCATAGGGAGGAACTCTACAGAGATGAGCTATTGACTTGGAATGAAATAATAAAGTAATCAAATAAAACATATGTAATATACACAACTGAAATATTTTATTAAAATAATGTGAATAGCTGATAATTAATAAGTGATCAGCAGTAATGGGCAGTCACTACCATCATGGGACTTTTATTCATTGTTTTATTCTGTGTTCACATGCACATGCGCACGTACACACACGCACGGACACACACAACATGCACTTTTTTTCTCAAGCCTTGCACTTTTTCCTAAAGGGCACCCTGAGCCCCACAGAAGCACAGACATCACTCTGTATGAAATAGGTTCAGAAATGCAATGTGAGCTCTGTAATATAGCTTTATTGTACCCGTAACCTGAAACAATAGGTTTCCATGATGATCCTAAATGGATACTTACTGTACGTTCAGTTTGGAGGAGCAGAGGGTCAATCAGCCTGTCAGTCCCAGCATTAGTGTGTGAATCATGGCAGTCTAATGTCTTGTTAGAGGTTAGGAATGAAGAGGGGGGGACTTCTCTGGGTGGACACAGTTAAGAGGAAGGGGAGGAGGGATGAGGGGCTGAGGTATAGTGGGGTGGATGTACAGTGGGTGGAGGGATGGATGGATGCAGAGCTAGCAGGGAGGAGGGATGAGGGGCTGAGGTATAGTGGGGTGGATGGACAGTGGGTGGAGGGATGGATGGATGCAGAGCTAGCAGGGAGGAGGGATGAGGGGCTGAGGTATAGTGGGGTGGATGGACAGTGGGTGGAGGGATGGATGGATGCAGATCTAGCAGGGAGGAGGGATGAGGGGCTGAGGTATAGTGGGGTGGATGGACAGTGGGTGGAGGGATGGATGGATGCAGAGCTGGCAGGGAGGAGGGATGAGGGGCTGAGGTATAGTGGGGTGGATGGACAGTGGGTGGAGGGATGGATGGATGCAGAGCTAGCAGGGAGGAGGGATGAGGGGCTGAGGTATAGTGGGGTGGATGTACAGTGGGTGGAGGGATGGGGTGGACGGACAGAAGCGTGGAGGGATGAATGGGTGGAGAGCTGCCAGGGAAAGAAGAACGAGGGGGTGGAGAGATGGAGGAATGGACAGAGGGATGGATGGAGGGATGGATGGAGGGGTGGATGGAGGGGTGGATGGTCCTGTCTCTCAAGGCCTCCCTCCACGCCTCACTGCCAGCAGTGTAAATCAGCAGGCAGCTCACGGTTGCAATAAGGTAGATCATAAAATAATAACATAAAAGTGTCAGAGTGAAATAGAGGCCAAGAGAAGTCCTTTATGATGAGTTTAAATTCTCCTTCCTCTGCAGTAGATCCACTGGCCGGCTCGGATTGTCTGCTGCAGACCTCGTTGATCATCCCAGCGCCTCCACCTCACCACAAATTACTCAAATTACCCCACCTGCTCCTCATGTAATACATATGTAATGAGTATCCTAAATTCATGTCATTATCATTCATGGTATGTTAATTGTCCCCGGAGCATGTTTTACATACAGGCTAAATGTGTGTCCATATTTACCTGATATACCGTTGTAAACCAGGTTATGGTTTAGTATAGTACAGCAGAGATTGTTCCATCAGTGGCAATTTTAGAATGTCAATCTTGGTGGGGCAAACTCAAAAAACTTTTTTTGATGCATGCCAGCAAAACCACTATGCAACACATTCATTTGATTTTAACGGTTCCGACAAACTGTTAGGGCCTACATAAAGCTGTCCCAAGACATTAATGAGCGAGCTAGGACGGACGTAGTCAATATAACTATTTGTTCAGCACTTATGAAATTCAGAATTTCAGAATTCAGAACATGGGCCGATCTTACAGTATTCTCCATGTACACCAAGTCAGAACCGTAGGATAAATAAAGGGGGCATTTAAGCAGACAATGAAAGCTCTTACAATATTCGATGATGACATTTCTCTAAAACAGGCTACAGGCTAAATGTGCACCACCATGTCAGAACAGTAGGCTAAATTATGATGTAAAAAGTGAGAAAAGTATTAGGATGAGGCACATGTGCTGCTAACAGCTTACTATACAACATACAATTAGTATTACTTTCTTACCTACAGTATACATATCTCCCTGGCATATTACATAGTTTATGCAGCAGCATACAAGAAATCTTTGGACTCACCTTGTTGTGCTGTGCTCACTTGAACAGGAAGGTGGCGCGGCGGTCCATCTTATGGGCTCTAGAAAGAGGCCCGATATCCCGACTTGGAATTCAGAGTTGGATGACAGTTAAAAATTATAATCTGTATTTTCCCAGGCGGAGCTAGTTTTATCCGAGTTCCCAGTTGAAGTCTGAGATTTCCCAGTTGTTTTGAACGTTGCAGAAGTCATGCTAGATTGACAGCATGGCCAATGTATTCAAACTTTTCTGGCCCATGGCGTTACCCGCTTTTTCATGATATCCAATTGGTAGTTACGATCTTGTCTCATTGCTGCAATTCAAGGTCGAGAGCCAAGCCACACTGTTTCTTGACACACTGCTCGCTTAACCCGGAAGCCAGCCACACCAATGTGTCGGAGGAAACACTGTCGAACTGAAGACCAAAGTTGACCGACCGGCCCACCACAAGGAGTCGCTAGAGCACGATGAGACAAGGACATTCCGGCCGGCCAAACCCTCCCCTAACCCGGACAACGCTGGACCAATTGTGCACCGTCACATGTGTTTCCCGGTCACGACCGGCTGTGACACACTCTAGGATCAAACCCGGGGCTGCAGTGGCACCTTAGCACTCATTGTTGAATTTGCGATTTCCAACTTGTTGTGTAATGTTTGTGTCCAATGGCCGATGAGCACTGATACGTTTTATCTATAATTTCTCTTCATATGACAAGGATTGAAAAGGATTTGCCAGCAGATTGCCGACTTTGATGATGACTGCTTGTCTAGCTTGCTAGCTAAGATTTTGAAAGTATGATGTTGACATGATCAGTCCAATCAAAGCTAAGGTAGATATAACTTGATCTGATGTAATTTTATCTGTGGCCAATGACCACAGTCTTCTTGGATGGGCACTTCTAATTTAAGTCTATGGCAGCACCCAAGGGGCTTGAATTTTCAAGCTCCGCCTATATATTTTGTGGTGACATAGTGTCCCCTTGAGTGACAGAACACTGAGCCAATCATGCCGCAACTAGAGAACATTACCAACACCTACTCTCCCAAAAGTCTCCCTGTCCTCTGAACTTCCAACGTTTGGCTACAGCTTATTTACCTTACCCATTATTATTTCTGATCCCTGCTCTGTGTTGGAAGGCTAGCTAGCCTAGCTAACTTACTAGTTACTGCCTCTTTATGGTGCTGTCTGTCTGTCCTGACCTTGGGCTTGTGTGAGTCAGCAGTCTGCCTACGTGTTGACCCTGTACTCTCCTGTTCACCTAAACCTCTAAATCAACACAGGTTATCTTGACAGCCAGGGCTTACATTTGTAAACACTTGCTAAAACCACCACCAGGTCAGTGACACGCGTCCCAAATTCTGTTCTGTATATAGTGCTCAGCTTTTGTGGTACAAAACGTAGTGCACTATGTAGGGAACAGGGTTCCATTTGGAATGTACACATTGAATGAGGCCAGAGGCCTTTAGTCCAGTCACAGTGGGCTCAGAAAGCTCAGGCTTTCCACCGGTAATCTAAGCCTCATTCCTGCACTTTCTGTGATCCAGAGTCATGGGTCATGCGGCCGTCTCACAGCCAAGTTGTTATATCTGGACCAGGGCCGTCTCACAGCCAAGTTGTTATATCTGGACCAGGGCCGTCTCACAGCCAAGTTGTTATATCTGGACCAGGGCCGTCTCACAGCCAGCAGCCACCTCCCCTGGTATACTGCCCAGCAGCCACCTCCCCTGGTATACTGCCCAGCAGCCACCTCCCCTGGTATACTGCCCAGCAGCCACCTCCCCTGGTATACTGCCCAGCAGCCACCTCCCCTGGTATACTGCCCAGCAGCCACCCCCCCGGTATACTGCCCAGCAGCCACCTCCCCTGGTATACTGCCCAGCAGCCACCTCCCCTGGTATACTGCCCAGCAGCCACCCCCCCTGGTATACTGCCCAGCAGCCACCGGCAGCTAAAGCAGGTCATCATTGGCTCCAGCTGTGATTAGGAGTCCCATAGGGCGGCGCCGTCCGAGTTTGTCCGGTGTAGCCTAGTTAAATAAATGTTAAATAAAAAATGTATAATAATAAAATAAACTAGGAGAGAGAGGCAGCCTGCACGGTGGCAGGCAGTTGTCATATTACTGACAGACTGGCTGGCTGACGGTCTGACTGACTCTCAGGATCACTGGCTGACTGACTGGATGACTGCCTGGCTTACTAACTGGATGAGAGAGAGAGAGGGAGAGGGAGAGGGAGAGAGGGAGGAGCCCAGAGCTTGTGGTGGTAAATAATGTGTGAGTGGACGTTGGGACGGCGGGGCAGAGCAGGGCCACAGTGTGGGAGAGATGTTTATAGCAGGCGGACAAACACCTGTCACTTTGATGAGACTGATTTATCCTGAGAGACATGTCAGCACATAGCTCTCTCTCTCCTGACAGACAGACAGCTTGGACAGCCTACCACTGCTACTACCAGTCTACAAGGCCCATCCAGCACATGACAACCCGTCTGTCACAGCCAATACAGCACATGACAACCCGTCTGTCGCAGCCAATACAGCACATGACAACCTGTCTGTCACAGTCAATACAGCACATGACAACCTGTCTGTCACAGTCAATACAACACATGACAACCCGTCTGTCACAGCCAATACAGCACATGACAACCTGTCTGTCACAGTCAATACAGCATATGACAACCCGTCTGTCACAGCCAATACAGCACATGACAACCCGTCTGTCACAGCCAATACAGCACATGACAACCCGTCTGTCACAGCCAATACAGCATATGACAACCCGTCTGTCACAGCCAATACAGCACATGACAACCTGTCTGTCACAGTCAATACAGCACATGACAACCCGTCTGTCACAGCCAATACAGCACATGACAACCCATCTGTCACAGCCAATACAGCATATGACAACCCGTCTGTCACAGCCAATACAGCACATGACAACCTGTCTGTCACAGTCAATACAGCACATGACAACCCGTCTGTCACAGTCAATACAACACATGACAACCCGTCTGTCACAGCCAATACAGCACATGACAACCTGTCTGTCACAGTCAATACAGCATATGACAACCCGTCTGTCACAGCCAATACAGCACATGACAACCCGTCTGTCACAGCCAATACAGCACATGACAACCCGTCTGTCACAGCCAATACAGCATATGACAACCTGTCTGTCACAGCCAATACAGCACATGACAACTTGTCTGTCACAGTCAATACAGCACATGACAACCCGTCTGTCACAGCCAATACAGCATATGACAACCCATCTATCACAGCCAATACAGCACATGACAACCCGTCTGTCACAGCCAATACAGCACATGACAACCCGTCTGTCACAGCCAATACAGCACATGACAACCCGTCTGTCACAGCCAATACAGCATATGACAACCCGTCTGTCACAGCCAATACAGCACATGACAACCTGTCTGTCACAGTCAATACAGCACATGACAACCCGTCTGACACAACCAATACAGCACATGACAACCTGTCTGTCACAGTCAATACAGCACATGACAACCCGTCTGACACAACCAATACAGCACATGACAACCTGTCTGTCACAGCCAATACAGCACATGACAACCCGTCTGTCACAGCCAATACAGCACATGACAACCTGTCTGTCACAGTCAATACAGCACATGACAACCCGTCTGACACAACCAATACAGCACATGACAACCTGTCTGTCACAGTCAATACAGCACATGACAACCCGTCTGACACAACCAATACAGCACATGACAACCTGTCTGTCACAGCCAATACAGCACATGACAACCTGTCTGTCATAGTCAGTACAGCACATGACAACCTGTCTGTCACAGCCAATACAGTAAGGGAGGAAAATGTCAAAATGAACAGAATCAGGAGGGAAATACAGAATTCTCAAACCAGGGTTTCTGGAATACCTGGGACTTTTGGGAAAGTTAACGGATATTTGCAACCCTAGTAGATAGATAGATAGATAGATAGATAGATAGATAGATAGATAGATAGATAGATAGATAGATAGATAGATAGATAGATAGATAGATAGATAGATAGATAGATAGATAGATAGATAGATAGATAGATAGATAGATAGATAGATAGATAGATAGATAGATAGATAGATAGATAGATAGATAGATAGATAGATAGATAGATAGATAGATAGGTACTTTATTGATCCCCCGGGGGGGGAATTTCATTGTCAAGCAGCTACAACAAAACACAGGGCAGGTGCAAAATGCCACAACGAAAGTACACAAAATACAGATACACGGTACATGATACATAGAGCGGCAGTATGAAAAAGTATAGAAATACAAGATATCTGGAGTGCAAAAAAATAAAAGCTATAAAAGAGACATTGCATAGTATGGGTGGTTGGCTGAATATGTACACTATACATTGGTGGATGTTGGATGGTTAACTATACTATACAGGTTGATGGCAGAGAAATACTTCAGTAGCTAAAAATGCGTATGATATGAGCGAGGGTAATAATAGTTTACTTAATAGACAGACTGGGTAAATGAACAGGTAAGTGAACATTTTTGCATGGTTAAATTAGCTGTACAGTTATATTTACAGATAAGTGAATACTTGCGTGGTTACACAAACTGTACAGGTAAATGACAGGAAGAGATACTTTAATAGCTAAATGTGTGTATGATATCATTTGGGGTAATAATAGTAATTCCCTTAAAATACAGTCCATAGTGCGCAGGGTTTAATTACAGACAACTGCATGTATTGCACATTTGATATACTAAAAGCAATGAGAAAAGGTGCAACTGGCAGGATACTAATATGCATTCCTGAGTGAATGCCTACGTAGGTTAAGTCCAATAATTATTTACAATATTGCATGTGATATGATATAACAACTGTACATGAGTATGTATATACAGACCTGTATGAATAAATAGGTCCTGAGTGGATCAGTGCTGACGGACCAGTTATGGATGAGACGATGGTGTCCTTCAGGCCAGAGGGTGAGTGGAGATGGGATAAGGAACACAGGGACTCCTGATGTGTGTGAATCAAATCAAATTGTATTGGTCACATACACATATTTAGCAGATGTTATTGTGGGTGTAGCTAAATGCTTGTGTTTCTAGCTCCAACAGTGCAGAATTAATTAACAGTTCACACAAATCTAAAAGTAAAGAATGGAATTAAGAAATATATAAATATTAGGATGAGCAATGTCGGAGTGGCATAGACTAAGATACAGTAGAATAACATAGAATACATTATATACATATGAGATGAGTAAAGCAAAATACAGTTGAAGTCAGAAGTTTACATACACTTAGCTTGAAGTCATTAAAACTCATTTTTCAACCACTCCACAGATTTCATGTTAACAAACTATAGTTTTGGCAAGTCGGTTAGGACATCTACTTTGTGCAGGACACAAGTAATTCTTCCAACAATTGTTTACAGACAGATTATTTCACTTATAATTCACTATATCACAATTCCAGTGGGTCAGAAGTTTACATCCACTAAGTTGACTGTGCCTTTAAACAGCTTGGAAAATTCCAGAAGCTTCTGATATGCTAATTGGCATAATTTGAGTCAATTGGAGGTGTACCTGTGGATGTATTTCAAGGCCTACCTTCAAACTCAGTGCCTCTTTGCTCGACATCATGGGAAAATCAAAAGAAATCAGCAAAGACAGAAAAACATGGTAGACCTCCACAAGTCTGGTTCATCCTTGGGAGCAATTTCCAAACACCTGAAGGTACCACGTTCATCTGTACAAACAATAGTACGCAAGTATAAACACCATGGGACCACGCAGCCGTCATACCGCTCAGGAAAGAGACGCGTTCTGTCTCCTAGAGATTAATGTTCAATCCCAGAACAACAGCAAAGGACCTTGTGAAGATACTGGAGGAAACAGGGACAAAAGTATCTATATACACAGTAAAACGAGTCCTATATCGACATAACCTGAAAGGCCGCTCAGCAAGGAAGAAGCCACTGCTCCAAAACCACCATAAAAAAAGCCAGACTACGGTTTGCAACTGCACATGGGGACATAGATCGTACTTTTTGGAGAAATGTCCTCTGGTCTGATGAAACAAAAACTGTTTGGTCATAATGACCATCGTTATGTTTGGAGGAAAAAGGGGGAGGCTTGCAAGCCGAAGAACACCATCCTAACCTTGAAGCACTGGGGTGGCAGCATCATGTTGTGGGGGTGCTTTGCTGCAGGAGGGACTGGTGCATTTCACAAAATAGATGGCATCATGAGGAAGGAAAATTATGTGGATATATTGAAGCAACATCTCAAGACATCAGTCAGGAAGTTAAAGCAAATGGGTCTTCCAAATGGACAATGACCCCAAAATGGCTTAAGGACAACAAAGTCAAGGTATTGGAGTGGCCATCACAAAGCCCTGACCTCAATCCTATAGAACATTTGTGGGCAGAACTGTCATCGATTCCTTCCAAACAACTCATTGTTGAATTGGCGATTTCCAACTTGTTGTGTAATGTTTATGTCCAATGGCCGATGAGCACCGATACGTTTTATCTATAATTTATCTTCATTATTTCTCTTCATATGACAAGGATTAAAAAGGATTTGCTTGTAGATTGACTACTTGATTCATGATGATGACTGCTAGCTAAGATTTTGAAAGTAATTTGTTGACATGATCAGTCCAATCAAAGCTACTGTAGATATAACGTGATTTGACGTCATTTTATCTGTGGGCAATGACCTTGAGTCTTCTCGGAAGGGCACTTCTAATCTAAGTCTATGAAAGGACCCAAAGGGCTCACATTCTTGATGTCTCCCTTAATAAAGGTGGGTGACGTAGTGTCCCCATGAGTGACAGAACACTGAGCCAATCACGGTGCAATGCTGAGCCAATCACGGGTGCAATGCTACTATTTTCTGCTGGCCCGCCCCACCACCACAGAAAGCACTGAGCTAGGCTGAAACACCTGCATTTTGGAGCTGTCTGTTTGTATGCGGCTTTATTAACTCAATTATATATTTTTTACATTGTTTGCAAACTGATACGTGACATGTATTAATGCAAAAATAACATGTAAAACAGGCAAGCCCTGCCCCACCTGCCCTGAATGACGGGTCGCCACTGAGGCTACTGCTGTCTGATGTTAATGCTTGTTATTTATTTCACAAGGAGTGAGAATGCCAAGAGTGTGCAAAGCTGTCACCAAGGCAAAGGGTGGCTATTTGAAGAGCGTCAAATATAAAATATATTTAGATTTTTTTTTTGGTTAATACATGATTCCATATGTGTTGTCATAGTTTTGATGTCTTCACTTTTATTCTACAAAGTAAAAAATAGTGCAAATAAAGAAAAACCCTTGAATGAGTAATATTACAAACTTTTGACCAGGAGTGTATATATACATTTTATTATTATCTTTATTAATTTTTAATTATTTTTTTTCTGCCCGACCTCCCCTGAATGACGGGTCGCCACTGGTCTCGTCCCTTTCCCCTCCTCTCTGTGATATACGACCTCCTCCCTAGACGCCGCCTGCAGCTCCCTCCCAGTCAACTGCCAATTAGCACGAGCTCGAGCGAACGCTGATAGCGCAAGGGAGCGGTGGGCGCGGCCGTGTGGTGCTGGGAACGAACGACCCCTCTGCTCTTTCAGCGCCAGCGAGCCTCGGAGAATAGCTGAGGATTTACTACCCTGCCACCACCAACACCACCCATCTCACACACACACACACACACACACACACACACACACACACACACACACACACACATCCCAGCCTGGCCCTGCAGATCGTAAAGTAGCACTGACTCACAGCACTGTATTCACATACATTAGGAAGAACAGGAGAGAAATCTCTCTACATCTCTATGAGTTTATGTTGAGTTTCTCGACTTGACAAATAGACTGTGTCTTTATATGTGGTAACGTCATCTGTGTAGAAGTGACATCAGAAAGTGGATCCGTCTATGACAACATTTCCACTGAAGCGGAGCGTGGGTTCATCATATAGCTAATAAAGGCCTACTCCAGAGGTATCATATTAACAAGGCGTCCATTTTGACTTTCAAATCAAAACATACTGTCACTAATATGAAACTGTACTGTACATTCACCACTACATCTTCTGACAACTCAGCAGCCAGCAGAGGTAGGTTGTGTCCCACCCAAATGGCACCCTATTCCCTATATAATGCACTACTTCTCCATATGCCCCCTGGTTAAAAGCAATGCATTATGTAGGGAATAGGGTGTCATTTGGGACGTGACCCATTTGTCTTCCTCCTGAGTTGCATCTATGGAAGTTGACCTCAATTAATACAGACTTCCATTTTAGAAAAGGTCCGTGTCCAGATTTAAAGGTTTCAACGGGTACATAGAAGCTTTAATGGAACGCTGACAGAGGGCCATTTCCCTCAGTAAGCCAGCCCTGCCTGGGGATAGCAGCACATAAATAATGCTCTGTTATTCCCCAACAGAAAGTCTCAATGACGCCGGGCACTGATCTATGACTGAATAACCAGGTGAAAGAGCAGATGAAAAGAGGAATGACCTGCCTGGCTGCTTTATGAAGACAACATCACCTCTCCAGAGTGGTGTAGATCTGGCTGCTTTATGAAGACAACAGCACCTCTCCAGAGTGGTGTAGATCTGGCTGCTTTATGGGGACTACAGCACCTTTCCAGAGTGGTGTAGATCTGGCTGCTTTATGAAGATGACAGCACCTCTCCAGAGTGGTGTAGATCTGGCTGCTTTATGATGACAACAGCACCTCTCCAGAGTGGTGTAGATCTGGCTGCTTTATGAAGACAACAGAACCTCTCCAGAGTGGTGTAGATCTGGCTGCTTTATGAAGACAACAGCACCTCTCCAGAGTGGTGTAGATCTGGCTGCTTTATGGAGACTACAGCACCTCTCCAGAGTGGTGTAGATCTGGCTGCTTTATGAAGACAACAGCACCTCTCCAGAGTGGTGTAGATATGGCTGCTTTATGGAGACTACAGCACCTCTCCAGAGTGGTGTAGATCTGGATGCTTTATGAAGACAACAGCACCTCTCCAGAGTGGTGTAGATATGGCTGCTTTATGAACATGACAGCACCTCTCCAGAGAGGTGTAGATCAAGTCTTCCCCCAACTACAAGTACATACAGTAGAGAGAGAACATGAAAGGGCTTCCCAATAGGGGACTCACTGTGGGACAGTGGTCAGGCTCTCTGGGTGGAACCAGTGTATGGTTGTACAATTCTGGAAACTTTCTCAAAATTCCCAGGTTTTCCAGAAATCACGGTCGGAAGATTCCCAGAATCAACACGGAATAAAAAGGAAATCCAGAATCCTCCACCCAGGATGTCTGGAAAACCTGGGAATTTTGTGAAAGTTACAGTAATTTTTCAAACCTAAACCGGTGGCTTAGAGGTCAAGAAGGATATTGTTTGTGATACAACGATTAACACCAGGATGCTTCCAAAATCCTCTCTGAAATGGTGTCTTGCTGAAGACAGATTGAGAAGCTTTGTTTTTCACTTTTGTCCTCTCTCTCCATCATTCCTCAGTGGCTGAAACTGTATATTTGGCTGGTAAAACTTTAATTTTATGGTTTCAAGTATTAATTTGTGATATTCTGGTATCATTAGTGAAATGTAGTGCTCTGAAGATTAATGTCAAGGTGGCATTTATCTATGAAACATTATATCTTAGTGTTCAACTGTAATTAAAGGGCCTGTATATTCTGGGGCTGTGACCATCCAAAGCTGAGGGGTGCATGGAGTCCACGTCCATTAACAAAGTACTTTATTAGAGCCATTAAAGGGAGAGGCAATATTTAGCCTAACTTGCATTTGGCAGCCTAACCCATACCCTAGCCTACTGCAGCTTAGAGAGCTGGGGCCCTATGTGTCAAACGTCTCAGAGTAGGAGTGCTGATCTAGGATCAGGTGGTCCACCCTGTCCATCTAATCTTGTTCATTGTTACCTAAAAGGCTAAAATGATCCTAAACCAGCTCTGGTGTCCTAGGGGGAAGAGCTAGGGGTTCACAGATGAGGAGACAAACTGCAATACGTCTGGAACACAGGAAGCTACTGAGGGGAGGACGGCTCATAATAATGGCTGGAACTGAGCAAATGTAATGGCATCAAACACATGTAAACCATGTGTTTGATGTATTTGATAACATTACATTCATTCCACTCCAGTCATTAACACAAGCCCGTTCTCCCTAATTAAGGTGCCACCAATCTCCTGTGGTCTGGAAATTGTTGTTACTATGATAACCTTGAATTATCACCACTCAATGTGGAAAACCAACCAGAGAATATCACAGCTTGATCATACAACCCATGTCAAGCTACCTGAATGTGATGTTAGCTCTGTGCAGCTGATCTGATGGGGTTCTTATGTCTACAGAATGGTCCGGTTCAAATTTTTTTTAAATTTTATTTCACCTTTATTTAACCAGGTAGGTCAGTTGAGAACAAGTTCTCATTTGCAACTGCGATCTGGCCAAGACAAAGCAAAGCAGTGCGACAAAAACAACACAGAGTTATACAGTAAACAAACATGGTAAAAACACAATAGAAAAATCTAAATACAGAGTGCAGAATGTAGTGCAAAATGCAGTTAGGTTAGGAGGTAGGACAATAAATAGACCATAGTGGTGAGATAAATTACAGATTATCATCATTAACACAGGAATGAAGGATGTGCAAATTATGATGTGCAAATAGAGATACTGGAGTGCAAGATTTGTGAAATAACAAAAATAAATATGGGGATGAGGTAGTAGTGTGGGCTATTTACAGAAGGGCTATATACAGGTGCAGTGATCGATAAGCAGCTTTGACAGCTGACGCTTAAAGTTAGTGAGGGAGATAGGAACCTCTAGCTTCAGTGATTTTTGCAATTCGTTCCAGTCATTGGCAGCAGCGAACTGGAAGGAATGGCGGCCAAAGGAGGTGTTGGCTTTGGGGGTGACCAGTGAGATATACCTGCTGGAGCGCATGCTACGGGTGGGTGTTGCTATAGTGACCAGTGAGCTGAGATAGGGCGGGGATTTACCTAACAAAGACTTGTAGATGACCTGGAGCCAGTGGGTTTGGCGACGAATTTATAATGAAGGCCAGCCAACGAGAGCATACAGGTCGCAGTGGTGGGTAGTGTATGGGGCTTTGGTAACAAAACGGATGGCACTGTGATAGACTACATCCAATTTGCTAAGTAGAGTGTTGGAGGCTAGTTTGTAAATGACATCGCCGAAATCAAGGATCGGTAGGATAGTCAGTTTTACAAGGGCATGTTTGGCAGCATGAGTGAAGGAGGCTTTGTTGCGAAATAGGAAGCCAATTCTGGATTTAATTTTGGATTGGAGATGGTTGATGTGAGTCTGGAAGTTGAGTTTACAGTCTAACCAGATGCCTAGGTATTTGTAGGTGTCCACGTATTCTAATTCGGACCCGTCGAGAGTAGTGATGATAGTCCGGTGGGCGGGTGCTGGCAGCGTTCGATAGAAAAGCATGCACTTAGTTTTACTAGCGTTTAAGAGCAGTTGGAGGCCACGGAAGGAGTGTTGTATGGCATTGAAGCTTGTTTGAAGGTTAGTAAACACAGTGTCCAAAGAGGGGCCAGATGTATACAGAACGGTGTCATTTGCGTAGAGATGGATCAGAGAGTCACCAGCAGCAAGAGCGACATCGTTGATGTATATAGAGAAAAGGGTTGGCCCAAATGTTCCCTCCGATTTCCAAATTAGACATATGAAAACACCAGCTCCACAGGGCACAGCAGAGCTCATAGCCCCCTCATGGCTCGGTTCCAAATGGCAACCTATTCACTATATAGTGCACTACTTCTGACACGTGCCCATAGAACTCTGGTCAAAAGTAGTGCACTACAGTATATAGGGAAAAGGTTGCCTTTTTTTGGGACAAAGGAGCCTTGGCTCTGCTCCAATATCCACACTAGAATACTACTTAGCATGAACTGAAGCGATGTATTGGACATGTATTCTAAGTGGTAGCTTTAGAATGAGTGGATATTGGAACATTTAGCTGCATATCTCTATGGTAACTCCCTGTCTGATGCGGAGCCCTAGAACCTCTCCTTCCTCTCTCCATGTTCAATGTAATATATTCGATAACTAATTATGGTAATTCATGACATCTCCAATTAGCTGTGGGCTTTATCGCCCCGCGGTGCCGTAAAGATCTGGATTTATGTTTGTCTTGAATGTCACCCAGAGGACAGGCAGTGGGCTGCTGCATCACTCAACTGAACAGAACAAAACACAGACACTTTACTGGTGGAGGAGAGGGGGGGGGGGGGGGGGGGGGGGGACAGAGAAATAAATAAAAGAGAAAGTAGAAAGTAAGAATGAAATAGTGAGTGGGGAGAACAGAGGGAGAGGTGGGCCGAGGGAGAAGTGTGAAAGAGAGAGAGAGAAGAGAGGAAGCCACTGTAGACTATTGAGATGCAGACAGAATAATATGCCTTCCACAACCCAGACTCAGGCCCAGAGGTCAGAGCCCAGTCAGTGGCAGCCCAGAGCCTGCCTGCCAAACAGCCCCTCAGAGGGCCATTACCCCCACTGCTGAAGGTGGGTCCGTCACCCCTCGCCATTTCAATCAGGCACACAGCAGGACAGCCCATCTGCCACACAGGGCTCCTCTGCAGGGCGCCGGTCTCTCAGGTATCATAAAACTAAAACAGCGCTCCATGGCTTGTTCTCTCCCTTACTCCCTTTTAATTCTCTCCTCCTAACTCTATATGGAGCCTGGTGGGTAGGAGCATTACTGTCTCCTAACTTTATACTGAGCCTGACAGGTAGGAGTGTTACTGTCTCCTAACTCTATACGGAGCCTGGTGGGTAGGAGCATTACTGTCTCCTAACTCTATACGGAGCCTGGCGGGTAGGAGCGTTACTGTCTCCTAACTCTATACGGAGCCTGGCGGGTAGGAGCGTTACTGTCTCCTAACTCTATACGGAGCCTGGTGGGTAGGAGCATTACTGTCTCCTAACTCTATACGGAGCCTGGTGGGTAGGAGTGTTACTGTCTCCTAACTCTATACGGAGCCTGGCGGGTAGGAGCGTTACTGTCTCCTAACTCTATACGGAGCCTGGTGGGTAGGAGCATTACTGTCTCCTAACTCTATACGGAGCCTGGCGGGTAGGAGCGTTACTGTCTCCTAACTCTATACGGAGCCTGGCGGGTAGGAGCGTTACTGTCTCCTAACTCTATACGGAGCCTGGCGGGTAGGAGCGTTACTGTCTCCTAACTCTATACGGAGCCTGGTGGGTAGGAGCGTTACTGTCTCCTAACTCTATATGGAGCCTGACAGGTAGGAGTGTTACTGTCTCCTAACTCTATATGGAGCCTGGTGGGTAGGAGCGTTACTGTCTCCTAACTCTATACGGAGCCTGGTGGGTAGGAGCGTTACTGTCTCCTAACTCTATACGGAGCCTGGCGGGTAGGAGTGTTACTGTCTCCTAACTCTATACGGAGCCTGGTGGGTAGGAGCGTTACTGTCTCCTAACTCTATATGGAGCCTGACAGGTAGGAGTGTTACTGTCTCCTAACTCTATACGGAGCCTGGTGGGTAGGAGCGTTACTGTCTCCTAACTCTATACGGAGCCTGGTGGGTAGGAGCGTTACTGTCTCCTAACTCTATACGGAGCCTGGTGGGTAGGAGTGTTACTGTCTCCTAACTCTATACGGAGCCTGGTGGGTAGGAGTGTTACTGTCTCCTAACTCTATACGGAGCCTGGCGGGTAGGAGCGTTACTGTCTCCTAACTCTATACGGAGCCTGGCGGGTAGGAGCGTTACTGTCTCCTAACTCTATACGGAGCCTGGTGGGTAGGAGTGTTACTGTCTCCTAACTCTATACGGAGCCTGGCGGGTAGGAGCGTTACTGTCTCCTAACTCTATACGGAGCCTGGCGGGTAGGAGCGTTACTGTCTCCTAACTCTATACGGAGCCTGGTGGGTAGGAGTGTTACTGTCTCCTAACTCTATACGGAGCCTGGCGGGTAGGAGCGTTACTGTCTCCTATCTCTATACGGAGCCTGGTGGGTAGGAGCGTTACTGTCTCCGAACTCTATACGGAGCCTGGCGGGTAGGAGCGTTACTGTCTCCTAACTCTATATAGGAGCGTTACTGTCTCCTAACTCTATACGGTGGACTGGCGGGTAGGAGCGTTACTGCTTCCTAACTCTATGTAGTGGCCTGGTGGGTAGAAGCTTTGCCCTAGCAAGGCTAACCCACTGTTCCCCAGGCGCCGATGACGTGGATTTCGATTAAGGCAGCCCCCCCACACCTCTCTAATTCAGAAGGGTTAGGTTAAATGTGGAATCACATTTCAGTTGAATGCATTCTGCTGTACAACTGACTAGGTATCCCCTTATACAGTACAGGTTCACACAGATCTCGCTCTCATCTTTTTAATTAAGCATTCTCATTCAGACCTTTCTACGTCCTAAATGGCACCCTATTCCCCATATAGTGCACTACTTTTGACCAGAGCCCTACGGGTAGTGCACTATTTAGGGAATAGGGTGTTGAGATTTTTTATTAAGTCTATTCGATTCAGCAGGCACAGACCTTTCCCCGTGTCAGCAGCAGCGTAGCAGGGCTGTTCCTTAATGATATGGTCCAGTAGCCTACAGCAGGCCAACTTGGTTCATTGGAAAATTAATTATCCCACTTCTACACATCTTGAGAAAATACAGACGCTTTACCCATGTATGAAAAGGCTAAGAGTGGGTTTACACAGGCAGCCCAATTCAGATTGTTTTGCCCAATTATCGGCAAAATATCTGATCTGATTGGTAAAAATACAAATTATTGGCAAAAGATCAGAATTTGTGTGCCTGTGTAAACGCAGCCTAAATGAGTCAAGGGTATCCTAGGGCTGGTTTCTCAGAGTAAGCCTAATCAAGGACTGAAAAGCTAT
The DNA here is from genome assembly GCA_023634145.1 of Thymallus thymallus. Taxonomy (NCBI): domain Eukaryota; kingdom Metazoa; phylum Chordata; class Actinopteri; order Salmoniformes; family Salmonidae; genus Thymallus; species Thymallus thymallus. The sequence continues at coordinate 31,131,599 of CM042415.1, read as the reverse complement.
TTCATTTTTAGTCCAGAGTTATTCTTAATTTGAGTCTGGGAAACCAGACTAATTTTTTTTTCTCTAAATCAATACAATTATTTATAAAACCCTCTTAGACCTCCCCCCTATCTGAGATATATACTGCAGCCCTCATCCTCCACATACAACACCCGTTCTGCTAGTCACATTCTGTTAAAGGTCCCCAAAGCACACACATCCCTGGGTCGCTTGTCTTTTCAGTTCGCTGCAGCTAGCGACTGGAACGAGCTGCAACAAACACTCAAACTGGACAGTTTTATCTCAATCTCTACATTCAAAGACTCAATCATGGACACTCTTACTGACAGTTGTGGCTGCTTTGCATGATGTATTGTCATCTCTACCTTCTTGCCCTTTGTGCTGTTGTCTGTACCCAATAATGTTTGTACCATGTTTTGTGCTGCTACCATGTTGTGTTGCTACCATGCTGTGTTGTCATGTGTTGCTGCCTTGCTATGTTGTCTTAGGTATCTTTTTTGGTAGTGTTGTTTTGTCTCTCTTGTCGTGATGTGTGTTTGGTCCTATATTTATATTTTATTTATTTATATTTTTAATCCCAGCCCCCATTTCCGCAGGAGGTCTTTTGTCTTTTGGTAGGCCGTCATTGTAAATAAGAATGTGTTCTTAACTGACTTGCCTAGTCAAATAAAAGGTTAAATATTAAAATTAAAATTATAATCATAAAAAAATTAATGTAATGGGGCAGTAGGCTACTGTTTATCTTACAGTCAAGCTCACTTTTATAAAAATATGTTGCAATTTATATATTCAACAATAACACCCAAATAATGTGTTAGAGTCCATAGAAGTCCTATTAGTGTATTCTAATTCTATGGTAGAAACAAATACATGTTGTGCCATCAACAGTAAAGAAAAGCTGTACCAGTCGAGGTCAGACAGGGACTCTGACGCCACCTGGTGGTTATTTTTCGCAGAATACACTGGGTAGAAGAGGTCCCCAAGCACTGACCTTGGATCTGCTTGCTATCACCCAATCCTCAGCAGGCCATAAGGGGGTAAATGGATAACTGACCTGAGATAAGGGTCTAGTAGACGCAATTTAATCCAACTCTGCATGGAATGGCAGGTAAACAAAACAAACAAACAACCAGGAGCAGTATCAAGTATTTATTCAATATGCCTGACCAGTAATATACACATATATCCCTCAACCAAAGACTCCATAAGCGATTCATTCTAGACAGTTCAGAATACAAAGACTCTGTATCGAAAGGGGCAATGCAGCGATAATAAATTACAAACAAAAGCAGTTCACTGACCTCAAAATGCTGACAACTCCTTAAAGCAGTTCACTGACCTCAAACTGCTGACAACTCCTTAAAGCAGTTCACTGACTTCAAACTGCTGACAACTCCTTAAAGCAGTTCACTGACTTCAAACTGCTGACAACTCCTTAAAGCTCTTTGTAAGATCAAGATGGACATGACATGAATCCGTTATTTTTTATTTTGCTACAGACAGTTGGCTTTGCTGCTTAGTTCAGCGTCCCCTTCCGATATGCTCCGTTTCTATGCAGCGCACATAGAATATGATAGGATTTAGATGCCCTAAAACATAACACAAAAACAATACACATTAGTGTTGCTGGAACAACCCAACAGATATTTCACCCATGGCTGAGTTGTATGATCTAATACCTACTCAGGTGGGCCTTTAAATGGCGTACAGCTCCATGAGGTACTCTTTAGGCACAATGCCAACAGACCCCTTCATCTCCCCGATCCACCAACCATAGCTCTGGTACTCCTGATAGAGGAGAGAACAGAGGAGAGAAAGTGAGAGAGCAAGAGAGAAAAGAGAGGGAGAGAATAGAGAGAGAACATTTCGTATCATTGAATGCACTACAATGCATTTGTTGTAAAACATGTATACATAGAGGAGATGCATCTTGAGCTTGGGGAACTAATACAAGTTAAGTCTCAGGCACGGTTACACACTACGCTGGAGAACCACCACCGATACACACCAATGTGAGCAGAGTTAGGCAGCAGAGCAGTGTGTGGCTGGTGCCCCATGCAGCAGATCAGTTTGTGGCTGGTGCCCCATGCAGCAGATCAGTTTGTGGCTGGTGCCCCATGCAGCAGATCAGTGTGTGGCTGGTGCCCCATGCAGCAGATCAGTGTGTGGCTGGTGCCCCATGCAGCAGAGCAGTGTGTGGCTGGTGCCCCATGCAGCAGAGCAGTGTGTGGCTGGTGCCCCATGCAGCAGAGCAGTGCGTGGCTGGTGGAGAGACACTGGGGCTGGGAGGCTGAGAGACACTGGGGCTGGGAGGCTGAGAGACACTGGGGCTGGGAGGCTGAGAGACACTGGGGCTGGGAGGCTGAGAGACATTGGGGCTGGGAGGCTGAGAGACACTGGGGCTGGGAGGCTGAGAGACACTGGGGCTGGGAGGCTCAGAGAGTTCAAGGACTCCCATGTAGGGCCCAGAGTTTGTCCTGGTCAGGGTGATACTCCTGGCCTGCTCAAATAATACAGAGGCTAGTGGAGGCTGGTAACGTGTCCATGTTGTGGACCACAGGTCAGGCATGGTGAAGGGCAGTCTGCTGACAGATGTAATAAGTCACCACATTAGCTCTGGTCCAGGGCGATACTAGCCTTATGTAACACACTGGACCAGAGCTAAAGCCACATAAGAGAAGAAATACTGGACTGTGTCCAAAGACAATGCCATGCAGAGCTGAAGCCAAATACCACATCTAATTAACTACAAGCTGAAACACGTCACACACACATTACATAATACATAAACACTAAATGTCACAATCATCTTATTAATGTGTGACATGATGGAATTGACATTTGGCCTCAAGCCCCCTGGGGGTGATACAGGGTTCTATATGTGTGTGTCTGTTCTAGAAGACAGTCACACCTCAGTGTGGTGTGGACCAGGACCAGCCCAGTGTTGACTGCTGGTAGGTAAGTCATGCCTGCCTGAGTGAGTGTTGGGGGCTGGAAGCTGGAGGCTGGGCCTCAGTTACTAATACACTGTAGGTATATGGGACTTATGAGGAAGGGAGCTCAGACACCCACTGTGACAACATATGAGCACACAAAACACAGGTACACACACACATACATAGATAGATATACATGTGTGCAGCAGGTTACCTTAGGTTAGATAGCCTAACACCCTCCCACTCCCAACACCCTGGGCTGAGGCTGACTGGGGGGTCTGGCAGCTGTGTTAGGGGTGGGGGACCGCTGTCCGCTCATGCTATTCCTGGTCTCGCAATTGTGGAAGGGTGTGTGTGTGTGTGTGTGTGTGTGGCCCTCCCCCCCCCCTGATGCAGCTGGTCTGTGTGAGCGTCCAGACAGGTTTTATGGTCATTCCACAACCCCCAACACCAAGGTTCCAGGTCAACTAAAGGCTCTTTCAGTCTGGACACTGATCCAATGAAAGGACACCTTGATTCCTGCTTCTCTTCAATGCAGGAAAAGAAGCAGGATGTGGGCTGTTGTGTTTACATGGTTGTCTACTATGAACATTGGCATTGCACAGCATCTCTGATCATTCACCCTTTCAGATGGAATTAAAACATAATGATAACATGGATTTCTCCCCTTAAAAGTCATTACACAGTAATGAACTGCACCATTGGTAAAGAAAGGCTGTCAGTCGTTTTCAGAAACTGAAGTTGACAGTTCTTAAACCAACCACTAGATGGCAGGCTTGATCATGAAAAACAGAGCTCTTGTTGAGTAGGAAATACGTTAATTTCTTACAGCCCTCCAGACTGAACGCAAGAGGAGTTTCCCCATTGACCATTACATTGTATTCGCCACACGAGAGATGTGAAACACTGCAAACTCCTATTATTTTGGGCAGTGCCACTCTGCAAATACATACGGCATTAAACCATTAATAAGGAGGTACAAATGATGTACAGTGGGTTACGCAACCTCTAATAAGAAAATATTAGAGAGAATATTTAAATGGCTGATTATACTTCAGCAATATATCAATGTTTAATCCATTAATGTATTCATATTTTTGGCCACTCAACACAATCACTCTTTAGTTCCCCACACCTGCCACACAAACACCCCTCCTACACCTCGCTAGCTGACAAGCCTCGGAAACTGGGCACCCACCACACGTCCTCACCTGGTCTAAATGGAGTGGCGGACTCCTCCTGCCGTTTCCTGAGAACACACATTCCAATTAAGGTCATGCCTGGCTAGGTGAGAGGGACATCTGAGAGGTGTGTGGCTTGTCTGCCTGTCTGTCTGCCTCCCTCCCTCCCTCCCTACCTGCCGTGGAGGAGGAGATGGAGGCTGTGGAGGAGGAGATGGAGGCTATGGAGGAGGAGGAGGAGGAGATGGAGGCTATGGAGGAGGAGGAGGAGGAGATGGAGTGCTGAAAGCAACCCAGGCAGACGAAGGGAGGGAGGGTAGAAAGTGATGGAATGGCAGACAGCTTCACGCCAAGAACAATAAAAACCGTTCCATTGTGACACAACTAATCCCCATCATACAATGTCCAGAGAGAGACATCCTTTAAAGGCACCTTATTCCCTACATAATGCCCTACTTTTGACCAGAGCCCTATGGGTCAGTAGTGCCCTATGGGTCAGTAGTGCCCTATGGGTCAGTAGTGCCCTATGGGTCAGTAGTGCCCTATGGGTCAGTAGTGCCCTATGGGTCAGTAGTGCCCTATGGGTCAGTAGTGCCCTATGGGTCAGTAGTGCCCTATGGGTCAGTAGTGCCCTATGGGTCAGTAGTGCCCTATGGGTCAGTAGAGCCCTATGGGTCAGTAGTGCCCTATGGGTCAGTAGTGCCCTATGGGTCAGTAGTGCCCTATGGGTCAGTAGTGCCCTATGGGTCAGTAGTGCCCTATGGGTCAGTAGTGCCCTATGGGTCAGTAGTGCCCTATGGGTCAGTAGTAGGAAAAATATCCTGCCTGGTCCCAGTGCCCAAGAAGGCGCACCCCACTGTCCTGAATGACTTCAGACCTGTAGTGCTAACATCCCACATCATGAAGACCCTGGAAAGGTTAGTCCTCGCTCACCTCAGTACATCACTGGATCCCCGGCAGTTAGCATATCAGCGCAACATTGGGGTGGATGATGCCTACTCTCACCTGGACAATGCAGGTTGCACTGTGAGGGTTATGTTTTTTTTTCTCCAGTGCCTACAACACCATTCAACAACCGCTATTGGGTGAGAAGATGAAGAGGATGAAAGTGGAAGCACCCTTAGTCTCCTGGGTCACGGACTACCTGACCGGTAGGCCACAATTTGTGCGACTACAGAGCTGTGTGTCAGAACAGGCAGTGAGCAACACAGGGACCCCCCAGGGAACGGTCCTGTCCCCCTTCCTGTTCACCCTCTACACCTCGGACTTCAGATATAACTCTGAAACATGCCACCTACAGAAGTTCTCGGATGACTCTGCAATTGTAGGGTGCATCAGCGGTGGGCAGGAGGAGGAGTACAGGAGCACAATCAATGACTTTGTGTTGTGGTGTTGTGGTGTGAGCAGAACCACCTTCAGCTCAACATCAGAAAAACAAAGGTGGTGGACTTCAGGAGAACCAAGGCCCAACTGACTACAGGGGATGGATGTGGAAATGGTTGGGTCAGTTCCTGGGAGTCCATATGGACAACAGGCTGGAATGGGCTGGTAACACCGGGCTCTGTACAAAAAGGGCCAGAGCAGACTCTACTTTCTGAAGAGGCTCAGGTCCTTCAACGTGTGCAGTAAACTACTGCATACTTTCAACCAGTCTGTGGTGGCCAGTGTCATCTTTTTTGCAGTGTGCCAGAGCGCTACAGGAGGTCCTTCCTGCCGGCGGCTATTAGACTATATAATGCCTCACCGGGGTGCCGTGCCGTCGGCAACATAGAGCTGGAACTGTTGGGGTGTTAGGACCTAGTTTAACAATTATGCATCCATCCATGAGTAACTCTGGCCTGTATTCACTCAGGACTTATTTATTCATTCAGGTCTGTATATACATATTAATGTACAGTTGTTATTTCATATCACGTGCAATATTGTAAGTAATTATTGGACTGAACTTACGTATGCATTCACTCAGGAATGCATATTAGTATCCTTGTATAATTTTTCATTGCTTTTAGTATATCGAATGTGCAATACGTGCATTTATCTGTAATTAAACCCTGCACTAAGGACTGTATTTGAAGGGAATTACTATTATTACCCTAAATTATATCATACACACATTTAGCTATTCAAGTATCTCTTCCTGTCATTTACCTGTACAGTTAATGTAACCATGCAAATATTCACTTACCTGTAAATGTAACTGTATATTTACCTGTCCAGTTAATTTAACCATGCAAAATATTCACCTGTTCATTTAACCAGACTGTATATTAAGTAAACTATTATTACCCTCACTTATATCATATGCACATTTAGCAATTTAAGTATATCTCTGCCATCGACCTGTATAGTATAGTTAACCATGCAAATACTCCTTATTTATCTATATCAACTTGCAATATTTGCATCTTTATTTGTTTTTTCACTTAACACTCTGTAACAATGTATAGTTTACATATTCAGCCATTCACCCATACTATGCAATGTCTTTTTATAGCTTTTTTGCAATCCAGACTTCTTGCATTTTTTTACTTTTTCATACTGCCTCTCTATGTATCATGTATCGTGTATCTGTCTTTTGTGTATTTTCGTTCTGGAATTTTGCACCTGTTTTTTCGTAGCTGCTTGATGAAGAAAGTATCTTCGTCAAGCTATCTATCTATCTATCTATCTATCTATCTATCTATCTATCTATCTATCTATCTATCTATCTATCTATCTATCTATCTATCAACTGCTAACTATTTGCTACGTCATGGAAGATGTCAAGCGTTGTGAATGACAATAATGATTGAACAAGGGAATCATGCGAGTCAAGCAGGAGCCGCATCAAGCAGGAGCCGCATCAAGCAGGAGCCGCATCAAGCAGGAGCCGCATCAAGCAGGAGCCGCATCAAGCAGGAGCCGCATCAAGCAGGAGCCGCATCAAGCAGGAGCCGCATCAAGCAGGAGCCGCATCAAGCAGGAGCCGCATCAAGCAGGAGCCGCATCAAGCAGGAGCCGCATCATGCAGGAGCCGCATCAAGCAGGAGCCGCATCAAGCAGGAGCCGCATCATGCAGGAGCCGCATCAAGCAGGAGCCGCATCAAGCAGGAGCCGCATCAAGCAAGCAACCTTAAGCATGTGAAAAGGAGATCATCCTGACCTTCTAGGGATTTCCAATGATCCCTGTCTGTAGGTGAGAGTGAGGATGAAGAGGGTTGGTTCCTCCAGCCAAGACCTACCTTGCTGAGGATGTAGATGGCGTCTCCCCGTCTGAAGGACAGTTCATCTGGTTGATCTCCTGTACAGTCCCATATCCCCTGGTAGTAGTTCTGGTAGTCTGTGATCTTATTCACTGGAGAGAGACAGACAGAGACGGATCAGAATCAAAATGTTCCCAGTGTCTACAGTACATGGGTGGTTATTGTGATGTCATGGTAGAGCGCTAACAAGAGGTCTTCCTCTGACAGAACAATACAGACTAGTCATCTCTCTCCCTCTCCCTCCCTGTCGCCCTCTCCTCTATGGTTCTGCACCCAGATATCGAACTGCACACAATCACAGCACCAGATCAGGTGTTGCTAATGTGTGCTTATGCAGGATCAGGAGGAATGCTGGGAAAGGTACCTTCTTGTATACTGGAGCCTCAGAGTGGAACAAGTTGCCTCTGCCCATAAAAACAACATCCTCTCTGGGCAGCTTTAAAAATAAAGGAAAAAACGTTGATGTTTTCTGTGCCCATTTGAATGTACCTTAACTGAAATGTTCTTCTTCGTTTTCTGTTTTATTATCTGGCTGTCATACTGTGTTGGCTCTTGCCCAGCCATCTTGTCTCAAGATCTTGCCACAATGGAAAGTCCCAGACTTTATAGTGTGTTATCCTCCATGATTCTACTCATGTGCATGTTTGGCTTTTTCATGTTTTATGTGTGCTTGTTTTTTTTTTTAAACGGTCTAGTTAATAAACTAAACTTCCTCTGTGTTCAGGGGATTGAGCCTCTATAGCTTTTATACATGGTAACCACATAACACTCAAGAGTGGACCATTTCTTGTGTGAGGGGTTAAAAATAGCTTTTGGTTTGTTTGTACTGACATTATGCAAACGCATGTGGTTTTCTGAAATGCAGAAATAAGAGGTAGGAGGAGCTAACTGAAATGTGTTTTTTCCAGAACAGTGTGAAATGTCTGTGTGCTTTTTCACACGGACTTCCTCTCCGTCACCATGACTTCCTTTTCCCAGTGTGCCTTCTCTCTAAGCTGGCATCCTCTTCTTGATTAGGCAATGATCAGAACCACTCTGAAGTCCGTGTTTGGTGAGGTTAAAGGATGACAGGCAGGTTTCTCGGTCCAGTTACCTGGAGCTGTAGTGGGTTTGCTGTGTGGCGTGGGTGGTTCCACCTTGGGCTTTGGAGGGGTGGGCAAGGAAGGAGTGGACATTTCCTCCTCTGTGGGGAGAGATACAAAAAGAGAGAGAGAGAGAGGAAGAGGAGACAGAGGAAGAGAAAAAATCCTAATGAATGAGATCACATGAACATGGGGGACCTGATCCTAGATCAGCACTTCTACTCTGAGTCTCTTTATGAATATGGGCCCAGGACAGAGATGGTCAGATGTGGGTCTGAATAATGTGAGGAATGCAAAGCCCCAGCTAGTCTGCCACACCTGTTGCCACACCTGTTGTTTAACACGCTTGTAACATACAAATCACAGAAGCTACAAGAGCAAGGCTGTGTCTCAAATGGCACCCTATTCCCTTTATAGTGCACTACTTTTGACAGGGTAGAGCGAGGTAGAGCGAGAGAGGTAGAGAGAGAGAGAGAGAGAGAGAGCGCGAGGTAGAGAGAGAGAGAGAGAGAGAGAGAGCGCGAGGTAGAGAGAGAGAGAGAGAGAGCGCGAGGTAGAGAGAGAGAGAGAGAGAGCGCGAGGTAGAGAGAGAGAGAGAGAGCGCGAGGTAGAGCGAGAGAGAGAGAGAGAGCGCGAGGTAGAGCGAGAGAGAGAGCGCGAGGTAGAGCGAGAGAGTGAGAGAGCGCGAGGTAGAGCGAGAGAGCGAGGTAGAGCGAGAGAGAGAGAGAGAGCGAGAGAGAGAGAGAGCGAGAGAGAGAGAGAGAGCGAGGTAGAGCGAGAGAGAGAGCGAGAGAGAGAGAGAGCGAGAGAGAGAGAGAGCGAGAGAGAGAGAGAGCGAGGTAGAGCGCGAGAGCGAGAGAGAGCGAGGTAGAGCGAGAGAGCGAGGTAGAGCGAGAGAGCGAGGTAGAGCGAGAGAGAGAGAGAGAGCGAGAGAGAGAGAGAGCGAGAGAGAGAGAGAGCGAGGTAGAGCGCGAGAGCGAGAGAGAGCGAGGTAGAGCGCAAGAGAGAGAGCGAGGTAGAGCGCGAGAGAGAGAGCGAGGTAGAGCGCGAGAGAGAGAGCGAGGTAGAGAGCGAGGTAGAGAGAGAGAGCGCGCGAGGGAGAGAGCGAGGTAGAGAGCGAGGTAGAGAGAGAGAGCGCGCGAGGTAGAGAGAGAGAGCGCGCGAGGTAGAGAGAGAGAGCGCGCGAGGTAGAGAGAGAGAGCGCGCGAGGTAGAGAGAGAGAGCGCGCGAGGTAGAGAGAGAGAGCGCGCGAGGTAGAGAGAGAGAGAGCGAGGTAGAGAGAGAGAGAGCGAGGTAGAGAGAGAGAGAGCGCGCGAGGTAGAGAGAGAGAGAGCGCGCGAGGTAGAGAGAGAGAGAGCGCGCGAGGTAGAGAGAGAGAGCGCGCGAGGTAGAGAGAGAGAGCGCGCGAGGTAGAGAGAGAGAGAAAGCGCGCGAGGTAGAGAGAGAGAGAAAGCGCGCGAGGTAGAGAGAGAGAGAAAGCGCGCGAGGTAGAGAGAGAGAGAGAGCGCGCGAGGTAGAGAGAGAGAGAGAGCGCGCGAGGTAGAGAGAGAGAGAGAGCGCGCGAGGTAGAGAGAGAGAGAGAGCGCATGAGGTAGAGAGAGAGAGAGAGCGCGCGAGGTAGAGAGAGAGAGAGCGCGCGAGGTAGAGAGAGAGAGAGCGCGCGAGGTAGAGAGAGAGAGAGAGCGCGCGGTAGAGAGAGAGAGAGCGCGGTAGAGAGAGAGAGAGAGCGCGCGGTAGAGAGAGAGAGAGAGCGCGCGGTAGAGAGAGAGAGAGAGCGCGCGGTAGAGAGAGAGAGAGAGCGCGCGGTAGAGAGAGAGAGAGAGCGCGCGGTAGAGAGAGAGAGCGCGCGGTAGAGAGAGAGAGAGAGCGAGCGGTAGAGAGAGATAGAGAGCGCGCGGTAGAGAGAGAGAGAGAGCACGCGGTAGAGAGAGAGAGAGAGCGCGAGGTAGAGAGAGAGAGAGAGAGCGCGAGGTAGAGAGAGAGAGAGCGCGCGAGGTAGAGAGAGAGAGAGAGCGCGTGAGGTAGAGAGAGAGAGAGAGCGCGCGAGGTAGAGAGAGAGAGAGAGCGCGCGAGGTAGAGAGAGAGAGAGAGCGCGAGGTAGAGAGAGAGAGAGCGAGGTAGAGAGAGAGAGAGCGAGGTAGAGAGAGAGAGAGCGAGGTAGAGCGATAGGGAGAAGTAAACAGTAGTCAGTAGTTGCACCTCAATTAATTAACACAAACAAATAGCTGTGGACTGTAACTATGGTGCAGTGAGTGGAATTTAGCCTGTCTGAGGACTGTTACTATGAGGGATTTAGCCTGTCTGAGGACTGTTACTATGGTGTTGGTATGAGGGACTTAGCCTGTCTGAGGACTGTTACTATGGTGTTGGTAAGAGGGATTTAGCTTGTCAGAGGACCGTTACTATGGTGATGGTATGAGAGATTTAGCCTGTCTGAGGACTGTTACTATGGTGTTGGTATGACAGATTTAACCTGTCTGAGGACTGTTTATATGGTGTTGGTAAGAGGGATTTAGCTTGTCAGAGGACCGTTACTATGGTGATGGTATGAGAGATTTAGCCTGTCTGAGGACTGTTACTATGGTGTTGGTAAGAGGGATTTAGCTTGTCAGAAGACTGTTACTACGGTGTTGCTAAGAGGGATTTAGCTTGTTAGTGGACTGTTCCTATGGTGTTGCTAAGAGGGATTTAGCTTGTCAGAGGACTGTTCCTATGGTGTTGCTAAGAGGGATTTAGCCTGTCAGAGGACTGTTACTATGGCGTTGGTACGAGGGATTAAGCCTGTCTGAGGACTGTTACTATGGCGTTGGTGCGAGGGATTTAGCCTGTCTGAGGACTGTTACTATGGTGTTGGTACGAGGGATTTAGCCTGTCTGAGAACTGTTACTATGGCGTTGGTGCGAGGGATTTAGTCTGTCTGAGGACTGTTACTATGGTGTTGGTGCGAGGGATTTAGCCTGTCTGAGGACTGTTACTATGGTGTTGGTACGAGGGATTTAGCCTGTCTGAGGACTGTGGACAGAGGAAGCATAAAGAGGAGAAATGTACAGTGAACATTACACCGCCCTGCCTGGCTGAGTCCCAAATGGCATCATATTCCCTTTATGATGCACTACTTTTTCACTAAGGTCCATAGGGCTCTGGTCAAGAGTAGTGCACTATAAAGGGAAAAGGGTACCATTTGGGACTCAGCTCCCATCTATCCCCATAATAAGGATAGCAGTAATAATATTACAGAAGCCGGAGCAAAAAGGATGTGTGTCAAACAGGACACATCAAACAAACAGTCCTCTAGTAGAACAGGATTCTTGGTTACATTCTCTGACTGAGTACAAAGTGTGTGTGTGTGTGAGAGAGAAATGGCAGACCTGGGAGTTCTTCGTAGATGTCATCGTCAATAGGCTCCGCCTCGACCACGCCAATGTCATCGTACGTCTCTTGATCCTCCTCGTCCAACGGAATGACCCCTGACATGTCTGCAAACACACACAGGCACCCACACACAAATCCTCAATTTAAATAAGGGAATCTGTCTATAAACTACAAAAGAGTTGACATGAAAAGTTCATTGGATAAAATATGAGGTCTAAAGGTGAGTATTACATACCTTTCAACACAAAATCTATCTGCTCCACCCATTCCTCTGCCTCTTTCTGAGATGACGCACAGAACTGAGAGAGAGAGAGAGAGAGAGAGAAAAAAGCAGTCAGTAGTTGCACCTAAATTAATTAACAAACAGCACTGTTTTTATGCATTAGCTAAACTTTCCTCACAGAAGGAAAAAAACTAGCTAAGAAACCTGAATATGTATGTGAGAAATACTTAAAAAAACTCTAAATGTGTGTGTTTTGCCTCACCATTATGATGTAGTCAGTGACACTTTGCTTTATGAAAGTACAATCTTTTGAAAAATTGACTGCTGACATGCAAAACATTTTGGGACTGTATGAGTGGATTTTACCTTTAAGCGTAAATCATAGTCCACAGACACGCAATAGTCCGGCGTCCCATTGGGACATAGCTATGCGGCTCTGAGACCGCCATTCGGGGAACACACAGCCCGAACGCACCCCCCCCCCCCCCACACACACACACACAATTCCCAACCAACATGGCTCCTGTACGCGTGCGTCCTCTATTCATTTGAATGTGTTGACAGTTGGAGAAATAGCTTGAGCTGAGCTCAGAATTCGAAGAGTATGAAAGCCAACGGTCCAATATTCTAGAACACTGCTGTGTGGATGCATACACGTTTTGGACTATGATAGAAACTTTATAGGGACGGTTTACCAGACAGATAAATCTTAGTCATTTCAGCTATTTCAAATGAGATTCTAGATATTCTCCAGGACTAGGGTGAATCTGTGTCCGGGAAACTGGCCCTTAGTGGTTGCAGAAATGTTACATGGACAGACTGCAATGATTAGCGTATGTTATGCCCCAAAGTGTCATCAAGAGACTAGCTCTCTCTCTCTCTCTCTCTCTCACCTGATATACTCGCTTGTCAGAGGCAGAAACTTCAAAGCAGCAATCTTTCTTGGAATCTTTTCGCAGGGTGTTATTCATCTTGACACTGTAGCCATCAATCGCAAACTCACCCTTCTGCTGCTTGTCTGTCAGAGAGAGAGAGAGAGAGAGAGATACACAACTACAACGACAGCATGATTACTAGAGTAACATCACTGTTCGGCTATAAATTCTATATATTCAATAAAAATGTAAAAGATCAAATATACATTACCAAACACCTCAAACTACAGTTTTGTGGGAAGTCATGAATGTAGAATACCTTTCTCACTGCCGTAGTAGTAGAATGTCTGGTTCAACACCTTTATCACTGCCGTAATAGTAGTAGTAGTAGTAGTGTGTAGTTGAATACCTTTCTCACTGCCGTAGTAGTAGAATGTCTGGTTCAACACCTTTCTCACTGCCGTAGTAGTAGAATATGTGGTTGAATACCTTTCTCACTGCCGTAGTAGTAGAATATGTGGTTGAATACCTTTCTCACTGCCGTAGTAGTAGAATATGTGGTTGAATACCTTTCTCACTGCCGTAGTAGTAGAATATGTGGTTGAATACCTTTCTCACTGCCGTAGTAGTAGAATATGTGGTTGAATACCTTTCTCACTGCCGTAGTAGTAGAATATGTGGTTGAATACCTTTCTCACTGCCGTAGTAGTAGAATATGTGGTTGAATACCTTTCTCACTGCCGTAGTAGTAGAATATGTGGTTGAATACCTTTCTCACTGCCGTAGTAGTAGAATACCTTTCTCACTGCCGTAGTAGTAGAATATGTGGTTGAATACCTTTCTCACTGCCGTAGTAGTAGAATACCTTTCTCACTGCCGTAGTAGTAGAATATGTGGTTGAATACCTTTCTCACTGCCGTAGTAGGAGAATATGTGGTTGAATACCTTTCTCACTGCCGTAGTAGTAGAATATGCGGTTGAATACCTTTCTCACTGCCGTAGTAGTAGAATATGTGGTTGAATACCTTTCTCACTGCCGTAGTAGTAGAATGTGGTTGAATACCTTTCTCACTGCCGTAGTAGTAGAATACCTTTCTCACTGCCGTAGTAGTAGAATATGTGGTTGAATACCTTTCTCACTGCCGTAGTAGTAGAATATGTGGTTGAATACCTTTCTCACTGCCGTAGTAGTAGAATATGTGGTTGAATACCTTTCTCACTGCCGTAGTAGTAGAATATGTGGTTGCTCAAAGCGCACCATCTCTTCTGCCACTCTGTGCCAAAGAAGCTGTGATCTGTGGAAGACAATGGAAACATTACCATCAACAGTCGTACAATCCAGAATCTGGAGGCTCATAAACAGTGTTGTTTCCACAAAAGTCCCAGAGTATGTGTTGTGTATGTTAGTAAAGACACCAATGTCTTATATATATATATATATATATATATATATAGAATATGAATATATGCATGTCTATGGAAGACCCCCCACCCTTCCTGCGTTTCTCCAGGTGTCCGGCCTTGAAGACAGACTGGAGGTCCTGCGCAGCCACAGCTGGAGACTGCTGAGCACCTATAGGGAGAGAGACAATGATGCAAGTCTACCAACCTTCTTTATGTTCTCATCATTTAGATCAATGACTGTGACTAAGCCGATTGGACAACTGTTACTTTGGCGAAATAGTACAGTTTTGCGTTGTCTTTTCTTGCAATTGCTCCCCGAAAACCAAGATGACCTACTACACAGTCCCAGATTCCAATGAACCTCACAGTGAAAATGCACCTTTACAATGTTAAAAAAGAGAGTAACACATCTTTGCTTATTTGGTTTGTCATCAATTTGGTCGAAATAGAAGTTGAGCATCTCTTAGTCCAGAAGGGAACACTATTTTGCAGCTAACTAGTGCAGCCAGGAGTGCAACTTCAATGCAAGTGTTGCTCTGTGTGAAAGACGAGCCATAAAACTGGCAGCTGCTTAAAAGGCCAATAAAACCCAGACCTCTTACCCTTTCACAAGGTTTATCTTGGTACTCTATTAACAAAACCAAATACACAAACGCTGTATAGGTTACTGTTATGGGAGCTAGACTGTATTGGGAGCTAGACTGTATACATAGGCATGCATTTTCTTGGACTGTAGTAGAAATGTAAAGTGGTAACTTCAGACATATTGACTGCACTCTGCACGGTTCTAGGCTGTGAGTAATAAACTATGCTCTCTCTTTGTCAAGAGGGGCCAACCCACAGCTGTGCCCTTCAAATGGCTTCCAAAGTTAGTTTCCAAGTTACAACTGGAATGTCAGTGGTCTCACAATCTCTCTCTCTCACACACACGTTGATTGAAGAGATGTTACGTTACAACCTTATTCTAAAATTGATTAAATACTCCCCCCCTCTCAATCTACACACAATACCCCATAACAAGGTTTTTTAATTTTTTGCAAATGTAATACAAATAAAAAACAGAAATTCCTTATTTACATAAGTATTCAGACACTTTGCTATGAGACTCTAAATTGAGCTCAGGTGCATCCTGTTTCCATTGATCATCCTTAAGATGTTTCTACAACTTGATTGGAGTCCACTTGTGGTAAATTCAATTGATTGGACATGATTTGGAAAGACACACACCTGTCTATATAAGGTCTCACAGTTGACACAAAAACCAAGCCATGAGGTCGAAGGAATTCATAGTTCTCCGAGACAGGATTGTGTCGGGGCACAGATCTGGGGAAGGGTACCAAAACATTTCTGCAGCATTGAAGGTCCCCAAGAACACAATAGCCTCAATTATTCTTAAATTGAAGAAGTTTTTGAACCACCAAGACTCTTCCTAGAGCTGGCCGCCCGGCCAAACTGAGCAATCAGGGGAGAAGGGCCTTGTTCAGGGAGGTGACCAAGAATCCGATGGGCGCTGACAGAGCTCCTCTGTGGAGATGGGAGAACCTCTCAGAGCTCTAGGGACAATTCCTTTGACCTCATGGCTTGGTTTTTGCTCTGACATGCACTGTCAACTGTGAGACCTTCTATAGACAGCTGTGTGCCTTTCCAAATCATCTCCAATCAATTGAATTTACCACAGGTGGACTCCACTCAAGTTGAAAACATCTCAAGGATGATCAATGGAAACAGGATGCACCTGAGCTCAATAGAGTCTCATAGCAAAAGGTCTGAATCAAATCAAATTTTATTGGTCACATACACAAGGTTAGTAGATGTTATTGCGGGTGTAGCGAAAGGCTTGTGCTTCTAGCTCCGACAGTGCAGTAATATCTAACAGTTTCAAAACATAAACCCAAATACACATAAAACTAAGTAAGGAATGGATTGAGAATACACAGTATACATAAATGTCAGGGCAGCATTGGACTAAGATACAGTGGCATATAGTAAGTTGTATAGTATACAGTATACACATAAGAGGCTGGTGATGCAGTATATAAACACGATTAAGTGACTAAGATACAGAAGAATAGTATAGTGTACAGTTAAAACATATGAGATCAATAGTGCAAGATACGGAAACATTATTAAAGTGACTAGTGTTTAATTTCCTTGAAGTGACCGGTGATTTCTAATCTATGTCTGTAGGCAGCAGTCTCTGATGTGCTAGTGATGGCTGTTTAGCAGTCGGTGGAGTAGTATAGAGAAACAAACAAAATGCTGCAGAGTTTCTTAGGAGCTAGAGGCGAAGCAGCCATCTTGGTCGGTGCTCAGTTGGTGAATACTTATGTATTGTGTGTAGATTGCTGAGGATTTGTTATTTATTTAATCGATTTTAGAACAAGGCTGTAACATAAAAACGTGGGAAAAGTCAAGAGGTCTGAATACTTTCCGAAGGCACTGTACACACACACACACACACACACACACACACACACGTATGTGGACACCTGTTCGTCGAACATCTCATTCCAAAATCACGGGCATTAATATGGAGTTGGTCCCCCCTTTGCTGCTATACCAGCCTTCACTCTTCTGGAAGTCTTTCCACTAGATGTTGGAACATTGCTGCAGGGACTTGCTTCCATTCAGCCACAAGAGCATTAGTGAGGTCGGACACTGACGTTGGGCGATTAGGCCTGGCTCGCAGTCGGCGTTACAATTCATCCCAAAGATGTTCGATGGGGTTAAGATCAGGGCTCTGCGGTCCAGTCAAGTTCTTCTACACCGATCTTGACAAACCATTTCTGTATGGACCTCGCTTTGTGCACGGGGGCATTGTCATGCTGAAACAGGAAAAGGGCCTTGCCCAAACTGTGGCCACAAAGTTGGAAGCACAGAATCGTCTAGAATGTAATTGTATGCTGTAGCGTTAAGATTTCCCTTCACTAGTACTAAGGGGCTCGAACCATGAAAAACAGCCCCAGACCATTATTCCTCCTCCACCAAACTTTACAGTTGGCACTACGCATTAGGGCAGGTAGCTTTATCCTGGCATCTGCCAAACCCAGATTAGTCCATCAGACTGCCAGATGGTGATTCATCACTCCAGAGAACGCGTTTCCACTGCTCCAGAGTTCAATGGCGGCGAGCTTTACACCACTCCAGCTGACGCTTGGCATTGCGCATGGTGATCTTAGGCTTGTGTGCGGCTGCTCAGCCATGAAAACCCATTTCACGAAGCGTCCGACGAACAATTATTGTGCTGACGTTGCTTCCAGAGGAAGTTTGGAACTCGGTAGTGAGTGTTGCAACCGAGGACAGGTGATTTTTACGCGCTACGCTGTCCCGTTCTGTGAGCTTGTGTGACCTACCACTTTTCAGCTGAGACGTTCTTGCTCCTAGATGTTCTCACTTCTCAATAGCAGCACGTACAGTTGACCAGGGCAGCTCAGCAGGGCAGAAATTGGACGAACTGACTTGTTGAAAAGATGGCATCCTATGACGGTGCAACGTAGAAAGTCACTGAGCTCTTCAGTAAGACCATTCTACTGCCAATGTTTGTCTATGGAGATTGCATGGCTGTGTGCTCAATTTTATACACCTGTCAGCAACAGGTGTGGCTGAACTAGCCGAATGTATGCATGTACAGTTGATGTCGGAAGTTTACATACACCTTAGCCAAATAAACTCAGTTTAAATGTTTCACAATTCCTGACATTTAATCCTAGTCAGTTAGGATCACCACTTTATTTTAAGAATGTGAAATGTCAGAATAATAGTAGAGAATTATTTATTTATTTCATCACATTCCCAGTAGGTCAGAAGTTTACATATACTAAATTTGTATTTGGTAGCATTGCCTTTAAAATTGTTTAACTTGGGTCAAATGTTTCGGGTAGCCTTCCACAAGCTTCCCACAATAAGTTGGGTGAATTTTGGCCCATTCATCCTGACAGAACTGGTGTAACTGAGTCAGGTTTGTAGGCCTCCTTGCTTGCACACGCTTTTTCAGTTCTGCCCACAAATTTTCTATAGGATTGAGGTCAGGGCTTTGTGATGGTCACTCCAATACCTTGACTTTGTTGTCCTTAAGCCATTTTGCCACAACTTTGGAAGTATGCTTGGGGTCATTGTCCATTAGGAAAAGACCCATTTGCGACCAAGCTTTAACTTCCTGACTGATGTCTTGAGATGTTGCTTCAATATATTCACATAATTTTCCTTCCTCATGATGCCATATATTTTGTGAAGTGCACCAGTCCCTCCTGCAGCAAAGTACCCCCACAACACGATGCTGCCACCCCCGTGCTTCACGGATAGGATGTTCTTCGGCTTGCAAGCCTCCCCCTTTTTCCTCCAAACATAACGATAGTCATTATGGCCAAACAGTTCTATTCTTGTTTCATCAGACCAGAGGACATTTCTTCAAAAAGTACGATATTTGTCCCCATGTGCAATTGCAAACCGTAGTCTGGGTTTTTTATGGCGGTTTTGGAGCAGTGGCTTCTTGCTTGCTGAGCGGCCTTTCAGGTTATGTCGATATAGGACTCGTTTTACTGTGGATATAGATACCTTTGTACCTGTTTCCTCCAGCATCTTCAAAAGGTCCTTTGCTGTTGTTCTGGGATTGATTTGCACTTTTTTGCACCAAAGTACGTTCATCTCCAGGAGACAGAACGCGTCTCCTTCCTGAGCGGTATGACAGCTGCGTGGTCCCATGGTGTTTATACTTGCGTACTATTGTTTGTACAGATGAACGTGGTACCTTCAGGCGTTTGGAAATTGCTCCCAAGGATGAACCAGACTTGTGGAGGTCTACAATATTTTTTCTGAGGTCTTGGCTGATTTCTTTTGATTTTCCCATGATGTCGAGCAAAGAGGCACTGAGTTTGAAGGTAGGGCTTGAAATACATCCACAGGTACACCTCCAATGGACTCAAATGATGTCAATTAGCCTATCAGAAGCTTCTAAAGCCATGACATCATTTTCTGGAATTTTCCAAGCTGTTTAAAGGCACAGTCAACTTAGTGTATGTAAACTTCTGACCCACTGGAATTGTGATGGTGAATTATAAGTGAAATAATCTGTCTGTAAACAATTGTTGGAAGAATTACTTGTGTCATGCACTAAGTAGATGTCCTAACCAACTTGCCAAAACTATATTTTGTTAACATGAAATCTGTGGAGTGGTTGAAAAATGAGTTTTAATGACTTCAACCTGTATGTAAACTTCTGACTTCAACTGTATATAAACATACATCATGTCGGTAGTCTAGTGTACAGTAGACTGTATCAGGGTCCATTCCATTTCAATTCAGTCAATTCGGGAAGTAAACTGAAATTCTAGCTCATTCCAATTGTTTTCTTACAGAGAAGCATTAATTTGAATATTAGTTCCCTTGAATACAACCCTGCTATACACCCTAGTGTTAACCGTGGTATAAATCCTAGTATTAACCCTGGTCTACAGCCTAGTGTTAACCCTGGGATACACCCTAGTGTTTGTGACGTACCTTCACAGGTCTCATCCTCCTTATCTGTGCGTTCTGAATGCAGTGATCCTACATCATTGCTGCTGTCCACCTCTTCTTCCTCTGTTGAGTCCTCTGCATCTCCTGGTTCATAAGGGTAGTTGTTGATATATTACAGTAAGACACATCCATATCCCAAATAGCCCCCTATTCTCTATATAGTGCACTACTTTTGACAAGGGCCCATAGGGGAATAGGGTGCCATTTGGAACGTACTGTACTGCATGTTACTATGATATTTTTTTTTAAACACATTGACATCAAGCACACAGAGATAAAACATACGTTTCTCGTTGAAATCTTGAGGGTATCTGTAAGACACAAAAAGGTAAGGATATCAGCACAGTACAACTGAAAAACTATAGCTCGCAGACTATAGACAGAGTTATATTCATTTACAAAACGAGCTGTTGCAGAACTGTTGCAAAACCACAAATTATATATAATATATAAAGGTTCTTCTGGAGTCTAAACATACCCAGATTTGACCTCTTTGATCCGCTTAACGAAGGCTTCTCTTTTCTCCTTGGCCTTCTTGCTCAAATTCTCTCCTTTCAGACCATCGGAGAGGAAATCTTCAAGATCTTAAAAGGGGAAGAAGTGTGAAGGCGTCAACGTTTGAGGTCATGTGATCACAATAATTAACCAGAATGATGAAACCCCATTCCCAATTATTTAATTGAATATATTCAACTATAGTCTAAATATTAAAAACAATTCCCCGTTTTTAGGATACATTTCTAACTTTTACATATGCAAAACACTTGACATTTTTATCAAACCTTTACACATTAAAATATTGTCCGTTTTTTGTTGAAACGTGAGTACAATAGGAAGTATGCCTACTCATTTCAATATTGCCAAATAAAAAACTAATCATCTTAGTTACAACTCAAGGGTGCACCTGCTTGTTTGTGGCAATCGTCTCCATGGTGGGAAGACCTCTACCATCCATATTGCAGTGAAACAAAGGCGTTTACTTCCTCTTTTTCAAAACAGTTGTAGTTTTTTGAAAACTTCAGGTTTGACAACGATAGCATAGAAATCCATTACACTAACACGTCGATTATTCATATATATTAGAAATACCTGAAATAAGCGTCGTTAAATCCTCCGGAATTCCCCGCATAGCGTTACAAAGTAAATAGTCCAGCAAGGGTAGACTGGGTAGCTCAGTTAATACGGAAGCTCTGGTGGGCTGAGAGATACGGAAGTTACAGAATAATTTCACTAATCATATACAATGACCACTGGCTACAGTGCAGCGACACTATTCAAATATAGACCGCGGGCGGTATTCTTCCTTTCTTGATCCACCTGCACCGTCACGGCGTTTAACCTGCACGCACGGTACCTGCACACCCGCCGATAGTATTTTCTAGAATTAGTTTATTTACACTGAACAAAAATATAAACGCAATATGTAAAGTGTTGGTGCCATGTTTCATGAGCTGAAATAAAAGATCCCAGAAGTGTTCCATACGGACAAAAAGCGTATTTCTCTCAAATGTTGTGCACACATTTGTTTACATCCTGTTAGTGAGCATTTCTCCTTTGCCAAGATAATCCATCCACTTGACAGGTGTGGCATATCAAGAAGCTGATTAAACAGCATGATCATTACACAAATGTCCCAATTATTCCATGGCCTGCATACCCAACAGACATGTCACCCATTGAGCATGTTTGGGATGCTCTGGATCAACGTGTACAACAGCGTGTTCCAGTTCCAGCCAATATCCAGCAACTTTACACAGCCAATGAAGAGGAGTGGGACAACATTCCGCAGGCCACAATCAACAGCCTGATACACTCTATGCGAAGGAGATGTGTTGCCCTGCTTGAGGCAAATGCTGGTCACACCAGATACTGACTGTTTTTTTTATCCACGCCCCTACCTATTTTTTAAGCTCTGTGACCAACAGATGCATATCTGTATTGCCAGTAATGTGATATTATTTAAATTGACTGATTTCCTTATATGGACTGTAACTCAGTCAAATCTTTGAAATTGTTGCATGTTGCGTTTATATATTTGTTCAGTGTAGTTTAGTTACCTTCACCACATTCCACAGTTTTAAGCAACAATTATGGTAGGCAACCTATAATTAACGTACATATTCTATCTCTGTTCATATCCTAAATATAATGTGGTATTATTGGAAATACAGACAGCAAACAGCATTTTATTGAATCAGACTTGATCTCTTCAAATCAGGAGCCTAGGCCCTAGAGCTGCTCTGAGTGTGTTGATGAACAACAGAACTGTGGCGTTAGATAGTACCACATATTACAGCTTCATAGATGATCTCTTACTCCCAAATGGCACCCTATTAATTATATAGTGCACTACTTTTGACTGGGGCCCAAAGTAGTCCACTATATAGAAAATAGGGTGCCATTTGAGACGAAGCCAATGTAGGTGTGATAAGAATTCCTTGGATGGATGCCTGGCTTGTGCCAATGTAAACTGTTAGTATGCAAGCACAGAGCCCTCTCTAAGTACAACCAACTCCTACTCCTGTTCTGTATTTAGGAAAGAGACCGGGGATCATCAGTCAGTGTCAGTCTGTTGGGGAGGTTTGGGGCCATGGAAGGGTCGGGTATCATGCTGTCATTCAACCACCAGACACTGCACTTAACTGTGGTTCCTAAACCCACATCATGTTTTATGAGGGATCTCAGACTCAACTGGGTGTGTTCATTTCTCTGTCTTATCCAAGCCTGTGTATATCAAAGTGTATTGTCCAATCACGTCCATGTACAGTACTGTCTGTCATCCATTGTGAATCAGTCTGGAGTTTGTGTTTCATCTCAACGTAGTGTGTGTGTGTGTGTGTGTGTGTGTGTGTGTGTGTGTGTGTGTGTGTGTTACGTCTCAACTTGCCTTCTGTGGGAGACAGTTGGGGCATGATGATGACGCTACAGTACATGTTCAGGGAAGCATGGTACTCCTGTCCTCCTCTGCTGTCTCGTCTGTCTCTAAAACAACATCGCCTACACCCCAGGGGGAGGGGGGCAACTGCCAACAACGGTCTTATTGGCAGAAAACATTGAACATTTCAAGCTGTATTGTTCTTATGGTGATAAAAAACTGGGATTGTTCATCTCCTGTACTGTAGCCTACAAGGCAGGCGTTATTGTCACCATTCTTTGAAGCTTGTTTATATATATTTTTTACCTTGTGTCAAACAGTGTCACCTGATTCTTTTTAAAAGACTCAGCCTTTGAGCTTCCAGACTGTTTATAAAGTGAGACAGGCAGGAATGACTAAACCTATCCACCTGTCACCCCACCTTTTTGGCTGCGTCCGAAATGGCACCCTATTCCGTATGTAGTGCATTACATTTGAGCAGAGCCCTAGGAAACCTCCCCTTTCATCTCTCAGGAGGAGCCATGATCAGTCAGACTCAGGGTGGGTATGGGAGTGGCTGTCTCTGACCTCTGACCTCTAACATCACCCCCACATCTAGGCGTTCACCAGGACCTATAGGGTTGCAAACTTCCGGTAACTTTCCCAAAATTCCCAGGTTTTCCAGAAATTGTGGTTTTAGGTTATCCTGCATATTCCTTTCTGATCCTGGGAATCAAGGATTTCTGGAAAACCTGGGAACGTTTGGAAAGTTAATGGAATTTTGCGACCCTACCAGGACCACTGGGATAGACAGAGCCTAAATCCTGACACGAGTACACAATTCCTCTCCGGTCTGTCCTGCCTTCCATGATAGTGTGAAAACATGTACTAAAGCAGAAAACACAGTGCTTACTGAATGAAAATAACTAGGTCTACTGGAGCAGGGCAAGTATTCAGAAAGCATCTCAGAGTAGGAGTGTTGACCTAGGATCAGTTTGGCCTATAATAAATGGGCAGGGGAATCTGATTGGGTCAGCACTCCTACTCTGAGACACTCTGTGAATATGGGCCCTGGTCAACAATAGGATTCAGTCTCATTACTCACCATTCACAATATCCTTTTTAATGTAAGACTGTACCAATATTCAAACATCCTCCTTTCCTGTTGACCTTTACCTCAGTAGCAGATAGGATCACTCTGTTGACCCTCAGCTGACCTGCCAGGGGTTCCGTCCTGCGTGGAGAGGGAGATGAGAGGTGGACTGACCTTTGACCTCTTCAGGGAGAGAGCTGCACGGTGTCGGATCTCCTCTCCCACAATGCACTGCACTCGCTGCTCACTGTGTTTTTCATCTGGTTTCAGGTCCTGAATCATGTCAGTTCAGGTCAGTTACCAATGTTTTATCTTCTGCCATTGGTTGGTTGGCACCAGAGGAGGAATGTATGTGTACGTGTGTGGGTTCGATGTGTCAACGTCACATTTTAGTGAAAAGACAATGCTTACATTTGGATGCAAAATGGCAAAAACAAAAAGTATATGGCAGGGCTACGCCAGCTGGCGGACAGCTTCCACTTTGAGCCTATTCCGGCAGTGAGTGCCTGATGGGCAGGCTTTACACTTCTGGGACTATTCCATTGGCTCCATTGAGCCAGAGAAGCACTTTGAAAGAAAACAAATACTACTTTAACCCTGATCCATCTACAATGTTGTTACTACAGTTATTACTGTGTAGGTACATAGGCATGAGGGCAATTTGAAGGTAAAGTGCTACCATGAGTTGTGGAGCAAACAGTCAGGTCTTGATCCAAGCATGTTGATTGTTCCTCAGACTGACTTTCATTGGCCCTGTAGGGGCATTGGGCCAAGGTTTTAGAGGTGTTAGCGGTGTTACTTTTTTAGTTTGTTTCAAGTCAAAAGCAGAGCTTGAATGTGACTGACTGCCCCCTCGGCTTACAGGGATTAAACTACTCAGGTGGTGTTTTGAAACAGCTTACCAATTTCTCCTGTCACAACTCATATAAAGATAGTTCACCACCTGTGTTCCCCCTCAGTGTTGTGGACAGAGAAGACTGGGGTACAGTAGTACATCACAGTGAAGGGAATATTCCCATGAGATGTAGGGAATATTCCCATGAGATGTAGGGAATATTCCCATGAGATGTAGGGAATATTCCCATGAGATGTAGGGAATATTCCAATGAGATGTAGGGAATATTCCCATGAGATGTAGGGAATATTCCCATGAGATGTAGGGAATATTCCCATGAGATGTAGGGAATATTCCCATGAGATGTAGGGAATATTCCAATGAGATGTAGGGAATATTCCCATGAGATGTAGGGAATATTCCCATGAGATGTAGGGAATATTCCAATGAGATGTAGGGAATATTCCAATGAGATGTAGGGAATAATCCCATGAGATGTAGGGAATATTCCCATGAGATGTAGGGAATATTCCCATGAGATGTAGGGAATATTCCCATGATATGTAGGGAATATTCCCATGAGATGTAGGGAATATTCCAATGAGATGTAGGGAATATTCCAATGAGATGTAGGGAATAATCCCATGAGATATAGGGAATAATCCCATGAGATGTAGGGAATATTCCCATGAGATGTAGGGAATATTCCCATGAGATGTAGGGAATAATCCCATGAGATCAAATCAAGTCAAATTGTATTGGTCACATACACGTGGTTAGCAGATGTTATTGCGGGTGTAGCAAAATGCTTGTGCTTCTAGCTCCGACAGTGCAGTAATATTTAACAAGTTATATATAACAGTTTCACAACATATACCCAAATACACATAAATCTAAGTAAGGAATGGATTGAGAATATACAGTATACATAAATGTCAGGGCAGCATTGGACTAAGATACAGTGGCATATAGTAAGATGTATAGTATACAGTATACACATAAGAGGCTGGTGATGCAGTATGTAAACACGATGAAGTGACTAAGATACAGAAGAATGGTATAGTGTACAGTTTAAGCATATGAGATGAGTAGTGCAAGAAACGGAAACATTATTAAAGTGACTAGTGTTTCATTTCCTTAAAGTAGCCGGTGATTTCTAATCTATGTCTATAGAGATGGTTGTTTAGCAGTCAGTGGAGTAGTATAGAGTACAATACAGTATATACATATGAGATGGGTGATGCAATATGTACACACAAATTGAGTGACTAAGATACCGTAGAATAGCATAGAGTACAGTTTATACATAGAGATGAGTGATGCAGATACGGATACATTATTAAAGTGGCTAGTGTTCTATTCCTTAAGTGGCCTGTGATGTCTATAGGCAGCCGCCTCTGGTGTGCTAGTGATGGCTGTTTAGCAGTCTGATGGCCTTGAGATAGAAGCTGTTTTTCAGTCTCTCTGTCCCAGCTTTGATGCACCTGTACTGACCTCGCTTTCTGGATGATAGAGGGGTGAACAGGCAGTGGCTCGGGTGGTTGATGTCTTTGATGATCTTTTTGGCCTTCCTGTGACATCGGGTGTTGTAGGTGTCCAGGAGGGCGGGAAGTTTGCCCCCGGTAATGCGTTGGGCAGACCGCACCACCCTCTGGAGAGCTTTGCGGTTGTGGTCGGTGCAGTTGCCGTACCAGGCGGTGATATAGCCCGACAGGATGCTCTCAATTGTGCATCTGTAGAAGTTAGTGAGGGTTTTGGGTGATAAGCCAAATCTCTTTAGCCTCCTGAGGTTGAAGAGGCTCTGTTGCGCCTTCTTCACCACACTGTCTGTGTGGGTGGACCATTTCAGTTTGTCAGTGATGTGTACGCCGAGGAACTTGAAGCTTTCTACCTTCTTCACTGCGGTCCCGTCGATGTGGATAGGGGGGGTGCACCTTCTACTGTTTCCTGAAGTCCACGATCATCTCCTTTGTTTTTTTGACGTTGAGTGAGAGGTTGTTTTCCTGGTACCACACTCCCAGAGCCCTCACCTCCTCCCTGTAGGCTGTCTCATCATTGTTGGTAATCAAGCCTACTACTGTTGTGTTGTCTGCAAACTTGATGATTGAGTTGGAGGGAACTATGGTGTTGAATGCTGAGCTATAGTCAATGAACAGCATTCTTACATAGATATGCCTCTTGTCCAGATGGGATAGGGCAGTGTGTAGTGTGGTGGCGATTTCATCATCTGTGGATCTATTGGGGCGGTAAGCAAATTGAAGGGTGTCTAGGGTGGCAGGTAAGGTGGAGGTAATATGATACTTGACTAGTCTCTCAAAGCACTTCATGATGACAGAGGTGAGTGCTACTGGGCGATAGTCATTTAGTTCAGTTAACTTTGCTTTCATAGGTACAGGGACAATGGTGGTCATCTTGATGCATTCGGGGACAACAGACAGGGATAGGGAGAGATTTAATATATTTGTAAACACAACAGCCAGCTGATCTGCGCATGCTCTGAGGACGCACTAGGGATACCATCAGGGCCAGTGGGTAGTCACAGTGGGTCTTTTTTGATTATTTAACTATAGGCAAGTCAGTTAAGAACAAAATCTTATTTACAATGATGGCCTACCCCGACCAAACCCGGACGACGCTGGGCCAATTGTGTGCCGCCCTCTGAGACACCCAATCACGGCCTGATTGTGACACAGGGTCTGTAGTGACGCCTCTAGCACTGAGATACAGAGCCCAAATATCTCCTATGCACTTCCTTATAAACTCATTCACCGTGTCTGCATATATGTCGATATTATTTTCCAAAGCTAACCTAAACATGTCCCAGTCCACGTGATCAAAACAACCTTGAAGCGTGGATTCTGATTGGTCAGACCAGAGTTGAAAGTAAGAGATCTTTGGACCTTTAGCATGTTAGGCGAACATGACGACCACTACACTACAGAAACCAATAATCTCATGAGATGTAGGGAATAATCCCATGAGATGTAGTGCCATGGTCTAAAGTAGTGCACTAAATATACTGTAAACACCAAGGCATTTTCAAAAACTTCTTGTAAATGTGTACTCAAAGTCAATGACTAGTCATTATTACTTAAAATAAAAAAGGTTGATTTTTTTGGAATTGTTTTTTTATATCTGTGTTTTTGCATGTACATTGAGTGATTGCTTTATTAAATGTTATGAAACACAAAGATAAATAATTGTTTTCTAAACTAATCCAATCATTGGATTTTTGCACCCGTTACTGAAATGGTTGTTCCGGTTTAAATGGTGTAGGTTGTTTCCTCCCACTGTTCTTAACCCTGGCAGTCATTATGAATGCAGGTTGCAAGTGAATACAAATTTCAGGGTAGCAAAATTATGGTGATTTCCCAGAAATCCTGGTTGGAAGATTTCTGGAAACATTACAGCTTTTACCCCTAAACCATTTGGCTTGCGCGGACTATTTGCATTACCCCCGCTGACAGCCCCGTGGTATATCAGACCTTATACCATGACAAAACAAATATTTGTACTGCTCTAATTACGTTGGTAACCAGTTTTTAATAGCAATTAATTATTACAGTTAGCCTGGGTTCGACCCAGGGTCTGTAATGACACTTCTATCACTGAGACGCCGTGCCTTAGACCACTGCACCACTCGGGAGCCCAATAAGGCACCTCGGGGGTTTGTGGTATATGGCCGATATACCGCGGCTAAACGCTGTATACAGGCTGTACTCCGCGTTGCGTCGTATTTAAAAACAGCCCTTAGCCTTGATATATTGGTCATATATCACACCCCCTCAGGCCTTATTGCTTAAGTATACCTTACAAAAAAACAGCATTTGTATTATTCATATGAAGGTAATACTGCTCACTTCAGCCATTTAAATTTTCTTAACTTACATTTATCAGTGATAGGGAACAGGTTGCCATTTGGGAAAGGCATAATGCTCTTTTTGGGTGAGATAATTCAAATGAGTCAACCCAATAAATGTATAATTGTCATAACAGCCAGGTAATCTTAGTTATTACCGGTCTACCTTTGCGACAAGACTATGAGAGCATGATTTGTTGCACTCTTCTGATTAGATGTATAGAGATTATAACTTCATTCCAACGGTTTCATAGACTACAATTTTACTCTTTATCACTCTCTATAATGCATATGTATCCTAAAATGACCTACTATAGATGGTATGGCAGAAGGCTACATGCTACTAGGGTACATTTATAGTCCACATCCGACCAAATGTATTTTCAGAAACAAAATGTTTCGGTCACATTTGTTCAATATAATCCTACATTTAAGAACGGAATTCATGTCGTAAATTAGATTTTTTAAACAATTTATTTGCATATTATTGTTTGAAATTGTCACTAATAAATAGCATCAGACAGCGTGCTGACCGTTCCGTGGTGTTGTGTTAGAAAATGGCGGTGGTCTGACGGCATCCCTTAGAGCCTGATAGTGTAGACTAGGCTAGGATTCCAACATGTTATATTGCAATCAAAGAATTGTGTTAAATATTTAACCAAAATAGTCTGACAAGTGATCATAATACGTTTCCATATATTCAATATAATCATAATATACAGCTCCGTGGATTTAATTTACCCGTTCATCACGTGCACATTATTCATTGTCTGTTTAGTAATATTATAATATGTTAATTGCAAACATATAGCCTAGTAAATTAACAGATTGGGTTTAGTTGGAAAATAATAACCACATAGTTGACACTAATTGTTTAGTTTAAACACTGTGAAATAAAGAAATAAAGCTTTAAGAGACAAAAAGCATGAATCTCTTCCACCAGCGGATTGAATTACGTAGTGTGAAGTAGTAGGCTATACACTACCCCTCCTCCCACCCCTCCTCCCAAAGCTGTAAGTTTTATAGGCTATAAAATGTAATTGTAGAACGTCAACAAAGTTACAGCTTTTGGCCGAAGACTCCCGGTATCCTCCAATAGGAAGATTGTTTATATTGATGCATGTACTACTACGGCCATTAATCTCTTTAATGACGTCCTCAATCATAAAACTACTGCGATTTATGCACTTAGAAACAATGTAATCCATGTCTCATTCAACAGCTCAACTCCGTAGTGTAAGGCTAATTCACCCATCTTGACTTTCCAGGAAACATACTCAAGAGCTAAATAAGCTACAGTTGGAAAATAAATATTGTAACTTCATTAGAAGTAGCCTACTATTCTTGGAAGTATTCTAAATCTGTTATTTTATTGTTTGGGAGTGAAATTATGTTTGGAAATTTTCGCAGTGTTGGTTCAGCAGTTTATATTTGTGATTTCTGTTTATGAGATTATACCACCAATCAATTCATTTTATATATTTCAGGATAAATAATTTTTCCTACCATTCTGAGACAATTATTTTCAGACCCATTGCATGCTAAATCTTTCTTTAAAATAAAATTGTTTAACTAATGCAAACAAATAAACTTTCACGTGAATGGAGAATAGTAAAGGACATGATTAATATCGCTCGTAAATAAGTAAATGTTTATTCTAAGAAAATATGCTATTAATAACATCATTGTACCGGAAATGATACAAAAATAAAATGAAAAGATGTTGTTTCTCATTATTTGTAGGCAAAATATTGGCATCATAAACAAACTATTCAATTGATGAATTTATTGTTTTCAAACTTACCTCATTGGAGCCATGTATTAATAAATCAATTACATCAAAATAAAAACGGGAGCCAATTATTTGTAAGGACATTGAAGACAGGAAGCTATTCCTAAACTAACATATTTTTAGAATAGTTAATAGCTCAAGTGTTGCAGGTCGATTGTTGTGAGCGTTTCTGAGAAAAAATCGAAACCTTCAGTTGATAAAGCCATTGGACTATCTATAGAATCTGACAAACTTGGAGAGAAGGAATCCGATGAGAAAACGTGAAAGTCCTGCAAAGAGACGTCCAGGGCCGGGGAATGGGCATTGTCCCCGCCAGATGCGCAGTCCGGGCCTATTGTTGACACGCATATAGGAACAGTGGGTGCCGGGTTAGGAAAATGTTTCAGATTTTTGTCATCGCTGTTTAAAGGCAAAGCAGTTGAGCTTTGGGAATCTCCATTGTGATTGTGTGCATTCTGAGTCTGTTGTTGTGAAGTTAAGGTATTTTGGTGAAAAGAGTAGCTTTCCCTCTCCAGAAGCGCGCCGGCTGGAAGGCCTACGTTGTTAGCAGCCTGTTCGAAGTCCTCCTCTCCCCTGTCCTCCAGACTAGTGAATGTCCCCTCGCCGTTCTGGTTCTCCTTGCAGTGGGTTTGTCTCTTGTGCTTCATCCTGCGGTTCTGGAACCAGACTTTCACCTGCCTCTCAGTTAAATCCAGTAAAGCAGCTATCTCCACCCGCCGGGGTCTGCACAGGTACTTGTTGAAGTGAAACTCCTTCTCCAACTCCAGTAGCTGGGTGTTGGTGTACGCGGTCCTCAGCCTACGAGATCCACCGCCAACACTCTCTGCAATCTCTGGAGACCCTGAAACACATTGAAAGATATTTGAAATATTCAAGCCATACAAAAAAGTAATACAAATATATATAAATGTCAGTTGGTAAATAAAAAATCAAGAGGTTCTACTGGTCCGCCCAGCAAATGGTTTGTGGGAGCACAGACACCGCACTGAGACGATTTATGATCTCGGAGCAGAATATGATGTGTCTGCGTGGACCAGGCCGACAGGCTTGAAGATTAATGAACATGCCAGCTGCTGGTCGGTCGGCTTGCAGTAAGAGTAATCTATCACTCTTCATTACTGTCACACATTAACATTCTTCCACTGCATCACCACATTGACCACTAAGAATGCTGAAATAATTACACTTTTGCTAATAGATATTTTGCAAGCCATGAGAGAGAATTAGACCCAATTTAGAATGTGGAGACCAGACAGACCTATGCATTTTGATAGGCTAATAGGCTACCTACCCAGACTGTAATTTTATTAAAATAGAATAGAGGCAATCAATCATGTCTTACCTTGTGGAGAGAAGTAAAGTGGTGCAGTGTCAGGAGTTGTAGCTGTGGCAGTAGGCTGGTGGTTTTTCTTAGAGGCTTTCTTCTCCTTCATCCAGGGGTACTCCGGGGGTAGGGATGCGGCTGGCAGAGGGCTACAGACCCCATTCAGACTCTGCTTTGACCGGCTGTGGCGTGGGTGGCTACCCGAGTTGAGGCTGGGAATGGTCTGCTCAAAAGGAGGAGGAATCAGTGTCGACTGTGAAAGCGTCGAGTTCTTGATTGATGAACTTTGAAATGCATCAGCGACAGGGGTAAAAGATGTCAGGCACTCAGCAAGCGACGGCTGACTATTGATAAAGCCGCTCTCTCGCTCAAATTCGTAATTCATCTCCTCTCTTGTCTTGGAAAAGTCACCGGTCGTAATTTTGTGGGTGAGGAGGAAATTATTAAATTTCGTGACAAGTGTTTTTTCCCAACAATTTTGCTGATTACGGCCGTATGGGGACTGCGATGCCATTAAACTATATTGCTTTCATGGAGACAAGGTTGAAATTGGACCGTATTGCTTGTCACATGATTACCTCTGCCCAATGACAATTTGGGGTTCAATAAAAAGAAGCCACTGTCCTCTGTGATTGATGGAGAAAGTCGGAGAGGTAACGCCTAGTTCTGGGGGTAGGGTCTAGTCTGCTTTATTTACACATTTTGGGGAAGTTTGCTCAGTACTGCCCCCGAATGTAGGATAGTCCATTTAATAATATGTGTGTGTGTTTTCTTGTTTATCTCCTGTGCGCATTGATCCAACACCTCATTGCCTCGGGTTTATGTCTTAATGTAACGACTAAAGACGCAAAATAACTCTGACAAGTCTGTGGCTATGTAGAGTGGTGCACAGAGACACAACCGAGCAGACATCCAGAGCAGTCTTCTCCCTCCTCTTCATTCTGCCTGTCGATGTGTCCTTGAGCAAGGCACTTAACCCTAATTTGCTCCAGGGGCTGACCCTGTAGGTAGGCCGTCATTGTAAATAAGAATGTGTTCTTAACTGACTTGCCTAGTTAAATAAAGGTTACATTATTATTAATACCTTTTTAAGATGAGGACATTCTTTAATACTCACCCACCTATTACTTGTTGTTCTCATGTGAATATGTATTACATATTTAATAAATCTGATAATTAATACATGCATGTGTTGCCTTCATGGAATGCCATTCATTGAGCACATATATTAGGAATAAAGTGTTATTTGCATGTGGAAATATCATGTGGTGCATGAAATCCATGTCAGCATGTTGTTGGTGGTCTACTCTTACTGTATGGAGATTTTACAGTGTAGCACACGGTTGTAAATTTGCATCATATTTCTGGAGACGCAGCTGCTTTAAATACCTTTAATCCGCCTCAAATTAGACATTTATTTGTCTTTGTTCAAGTTGAATAATCCCAGATCAATGTTTAACACTTTCTTCTCCTCAGTATGACTGACACCTTAGCATTTGGATAGGCCTATTGCCTAATATATTAACTATAGGTTACAGTAGTACTTTGAATCGATGCCTTCCCGTTCACCCCCATATAATTATCTCAACTTGAAGTAAAGCAATAAGATCTATATTCTTTGGCAAGAATAACCTTTTTTCATATTGTCCTCCTCCCTGTCTTGAACTTTGAAAAAGTGTTAGGCCCCGGGCCGTTTATTGCTTATATTCCAAACAAAGAGCCTGGAAAGCCTGCACGCTATCAATCTTGCTCGCCAAAAGGTCTGACAGCTCCGTGCCCTAAGAACACATTTAAACCATCTAACTCTGCCTTAGATCATATGTGGCCGCCAGGAAGACGGCAACAACTTGCTACTTATGGAGGGAAGCTATACAACTTGGACGTTTCTTTAATAGGAATCCATTTCCAAATATGGATGTTCTATATAGAGCAGACAATGAAATGTAAATACAGGTTATCTTATCCTGCTTTATTTTGTTAAATGGAAGGAAAATCTACAACATTTTCGTTTTCGAAAGAACAACGTTAGTGGGAAATAGCAGCAATGAGTGGATTGACTGATGGTGAGAATGAATCGAATGGATTTGCTTTTACACGGGGTCTATTGTCTGCAGAGGTGAGTGGGTGTTGGCATTCTGCAAAAATCCCATTCAGTCCCACGCAGATTCTGTCTTTGCGCTACCATAATATATATATATATGGTATCGTATTGTCATAACTTATAAAAACCTCCTCTTACTGTATTTCGTGTTTCAAATAACCTACAATATCGTTGTTTTGATAATTAACTGCAATATAGGATAGTTTGCATTGCCTTCGGAGCACGACAGGCAGATTGTGTGTTATTCTATGTCAATATGGAGAACAATAGAAGATATGAAAACATAAGACCTTTTAGTTCTTTGCACGCCATTAAAGAAGGCTACACGAAAATGGGATTTATTTGTTATGACTAATGTTTATATTTGCACATACTGCCTAATGCAGTATCAAATTGGCATCAGAGAGCCACATTATGGTAATGATTTAATCAGATAAGTATCACCAGAGCTTTAATAAACAGATGTAATGCTCAGTATATTGACTATGCTTATTGAGAAAAACATTTGGATACATTTAATTTACAAATATGTATATCTTATATGGTAGGTCTAAGCCATTCAAGCTTATTTGGATATCAGATGTTTTTTTTCAGATGCGAAGTGTAGCCACAAAAAAGGTCTAGCCCGTGTTAAAAATTGTATAAGGAATACAGAAAAATATTCATTTGAATTATGATATTATAATTTAGTATGCTACTGATATCAATAATATATGGGAACATATACAGATGCAGTTTTACTCAACAGAAAAATAGTTTACTTTGATTCGTTTCATTTCTATTTTACGGCTTAAATTATTGTTTGTGTGTCAACTTCAATCCGAGATACAACTGCATAAATCAATGTGACATTTTTGGTTGAATGAAGCTTAACTTCATTGTGACGTGTATCTGGCAGAGTAGTGGACAGGAGCTACATCAACCGTCTGTTCCCCCCGTCAAGATAAGACGAGACAACTGGGAAGCATGGCAGGAAAAAAGTGGACTAGAAGTTAACCTTATTTTCTCTTCGAGGACTACTTATCAGAGGAAAGTAAACGTTTTCAGATTATGTTGTTAGAATACTTTAATACTCCACTTGGAAATTGTTATCACCAGCAATAATGGTTAATAATCTTACTGATATCTGATATGTTTTACTTCCTTTTGAAGTTTTCTGTTTGAAAAGAAAAATGATGCCATTGTACAGCGAATGCGGTCCAAGTCAGCTAATTGTCAGATCGAAGACAGATGACTGTCAATTACTGAGTTTCCTGAGCATAATAAAACACATTCTCTCACATGGATGTCATGTTTTGTCTCATGAATGAATCATTATCACATGGATGTCATGTTTTGTCTCATGAATGAATCATAATCAATCTGTCGAATTGTTGTTGGACCAGTATTACAATGTAATCCATGCCTGCATTAGGCCCTTTGGGGAAAATGGTTATGGAACATTATTATCATGGAACAGGAAGTAAAAACATAACATATCGAGTATTCCTGAACAGACGTGTTGCTGTGGGATAGGAGTGGAGTTGTAAAAGATGATGGATTAGACTGGATATCCATTTGAAAAATGTGTAGGTCTGTATGTGAGGAGGAGGATCATTCACAATGGAGGATGGCAGTGAGTGGGACTAGTGAGACGACTGTACACCTATACATGTGGCAAAAAATTATCAGGCAAAATTGTTGCAACCCCTATTACCAGCCCGTTCAACCTCTCTTTTGTATCGTCTGAGATCCCTAGAGATTGGAAAGCTGCCGCGGTCATCCCCCTCTTCAAAGGGGGAGACACTCTAGACCCAAACTGTTACAGACCTATAACTGCCCTGCCTGCCCTGCCTTTCTAAAGTCTTCGAAAGCCAGGTTAACAAACAGATCACTGACTTCTTCGAATCCCACCGGACCTTCTCTGCTATGCAATCTGGTTTCCGAGCTGGTCATGGGTGCACCTCAGCCACGCTCAAGGTACTTAACGATATCATAACCGCCATCGATAGAAGACAGTACTGTGCAGCCGTCTTCATCAACCTGGCTAAGGCTTTCGACTCTGTCAATCACCGCATTCTTATTGGCAGACTCAACAGCCTTGGTTTCTCAAGTGACTGCCTCGCCTGGTTCTCCAACTACTTCTCAGACAGAGTTCAGTGCGAAAAATCGGAGGGCCTGCTGTCCGGTCCCCTGGCAGTCTCTATGGGGGTGCCACAGGGCTCAATTCTTGGTCCAAGCCTATTCTCTATATACATCAACGATGTCGCTCTCGCTGCTGGTGACTCTCTGATCCATCTCTACGCAGACGACACCATTCTGTATACATCTGGCCCCTCTTTGGACACTGTGTTAACTAACCTTCAAACAAGCTTCAATGCCATAAAACACTCCTTCCGTGACCTCCAACTGCTCTTAAATGCTAGTAAGACTAAATGCATGCTCTTCAATAGAACGTTGCCTGCACCCGCCCACCGGACTATCATCACTACCCTCGATGGGTCTGACTTAGAATATGTGGACAACTACAAATACCTAGGCGTCTGGTTAGGCTGTAAACTCAACTTCCAGACTCACATTAACCATCTCCAATCCAAAATTAAATCTAGAATCAGCTTTCTATTTTGCAACAAAGCCTCCTTCACTCATGCTGCCAAACATGCCCTTGTAAAACTTACCATCCTACCGATCCTTGACTTCGGCGATGTCATTTACAAAATAGCCTCCAACACTCTACTCAGCAAATTGGATGTAGTCTATCACAGTGCCATCCGTTTTGTTACCAATGCCCCATATACTACTCACCACTGCGACCTGTATTCTCTCGTCGGCTGGCCCTCACTACATATTCGTCGCCAAACCCACTGGCTCCAGGTCATCTATAAGTCTTTATTAGGTAAATCCCCACCTTATCTCAGCTCGCTGGTCACCATAGCAACACCTACCCGTAGCATGCGCTCCAGAAGGTATATCTCACTGGCCACCCCCAAAGCCAACACCTCCTTTGGCTGCCATTCCTTCCAGTTCTCTGCTGCCAATGACTGGAACGAATTGCAAAAATCCTTGAAGCTAGAGGCTCCTATCTCCCTCACTGACTTTAAGCATCAGCTGTCAAAGCTGCTTATCGATCACTGCACCTGTATATAGCCCTTCTGTAAATAGCCCACACTACTACCTCATCCCCATATTTATGAATTTTTTTAACTTCCGCTCAATTTTGCACTCCAGTATCTCTATTTGCACATCATCATTTGCACATTCCATCATTCCAGTGAATATGCTAATCTGTAATTTATATCACCACTATGGTCTATTTATTGTCCTACCTCCTAACCTTACTGCATTTTGCACTACATTTGCACTCTGTATATAGATTTTCTATTGTGTTATTGACTGTACGTTTGTTTATTTCCCATGTGTAACTCTGTGTTGTTTTTTGTCGCACTGCCTTGCTTTGTCTTGGCCAGGTCGCAGTTACAAATGAGAACTTGTTCTCAACTGACCTACCTGGTTAAATAAAGGTGAAATAGAAAATACAATAAAAAATTGTTCTCTAGATAAACCTCCCCACACAGATACAGCTCAAAGGACGATACACGTGTGTAGTTACATATCCGGACATTAATTCATAGTAAATCATACTCCCTTTGTGTAGCTTTAGGGTTTATAAGTTATGAAAATTGCCTATAGGTCTAGTTCTAGGTCTAGGACATTACGCCGCTATATTGGTCCCGGATATGACGATAGAAGATGGATTCTGCAGAGAGGAGTATGTCACTGAACCAAAGATGGTGAATGAATAAAGATGTCCCACTCAGGCCGTTTACCATTGAAAAAAATGGTCAGCTCCAGTCTATCGGAGTGGCTCTCCCATAGGCACCAGTGCATTAATAGCTGAGTCTGGTCTGCTTCGTTCATTGACGGTATATGAACCAGACAAATTAGGGAGTGGGATGCACGTGTTAAGACAGACTGAGGGCGTCCAGGATTTGGGTCAAGGGAGGACAAGGCATTGTGCTGAATGGTTTAACGTTATTTGTTTTCAAACATGTTTTGTAGTTACCTTTTTTTTAGCTTGATCTTTAATCAGAGATGTTATTGTTTTAGACATAATTTTGTTTTATAATCTTTTATTAATCTATTTTATTTATTCTGGTTTGCTTTTACTTATTTCATTCTTTACTGTAACAGGTGTTGAGATTTTTACCATAATGGCCTGATTGGTGGAGTGCTGAAGAGATGGTTGAAATTCTGTAAGGTTCTCCCATGTCCACAGAGGAACTCTGGAGCTCTGTCAGAGTGACCATGGGGTTCTTGGTCACCTCCCTGAACAAGGCCCTTCTCCCCTGATTGCTCAGTTTGGCCGCGCGGCCAGCTCTAGGAAGAGTCTTGGTGGTTCCAAACATATTCCATTTAAGAATGATGGAGGCCACTATGTCCTTGGGGACCTTCAATGCTGCAGAAATGTTTTGGTACCCTTCCCCAGATCTGTGCATCAACATAATCCTGTCTCGGAGCTCAACTGACAATTCTTTCGACCTCATGGCTTGGTTTTTGCTCTGACATGCACTGTCAACTGTGGGACCTTATACAGACAGGTGTGTGCCTTTCCAAATCATGTCCAATCAATTGAATTTACCACAGGTGGACTCCAATCAAGTTGTATAAACATCTCAAGGATGATCAATGGAAACAGGATGTACCTGAGCTCAATTTCTAGAAAAATGTCTGAATACTTATGTAAATAAGGTATTATTATTATATATTTTTTAATTACATTTACAAAAAATTCTAAAAACCTGTTTTCTCTTTGTCATTATGGGGTATTGTGTGTAGATTGATGAGGAAAACATTTAATTTAATCAATTTTAGAATAAGGCTGTAAAGTAACAAAATTGGAGAAAGTCAAGGGGTCTGAATACTTTCCTAATGCACTGTACTATAGGCCTGACTGTGTGTTCCTGGGCTCTCAATAATATCACAAAGCAAACAGAAGAAAATAACTGTTCCTCTAATCAGTCTAAATATATGTTTTCTGATTTGACAGGGCAATGTTGTACATGTTTTAATCAGAGTTGTAATATACTGTGGTAAACATAGGGTTCAGTCATTAAAGGAATATGGAATTAGACTTGGAACCAAGTCCCTATTCACTTTGCATTGCAAAAGGGTCAGCATACCTATATTTATATCCTCTATTATATCCAGTCAACATACCTATATTTATATCCTCTATTATATCCAGTCAACATAACTATATTTATATCCTCTATTATATCCAGTCAACATAACTATATTTATATCCTCTATTATATCCAGTCAACATATCTATATTTATATCCTCTATTATATCCAGTCAGCATAACTATATTTATATCCTCTATTATATCCAGTCAACATATCTATATTTATATCCTCTATTATATCCAGTCAGCATACCTATATTTATATCCTCTATTATATCCAGTCAACATATCTATATTTATATCCTCTATTATATCCAGTCAACATATCTATATTTATATCCTCTATTATATCCAGTCAGCATAACTATATTTATATCCTCTATTATATCCAGTCAACATATCTATATTTATATCCTCTATTATATCCAGTCAGCATACCTATATTTATATCCTCTATTATATCCAGTCAACATATCTATATTTATATCCTCTATTATATCCAGTCAGAATACCTATATTTATATCCTCTATTATATCCAGTCAACATACCTATATTTATATCCTCTATTATATCCAGTCAGCATATCTATATTTATATCCTCTATTATATCCAGTCAGCATACCTATATTTATATCCTCTATTATATCCAGTCAACATATCTATATTTATATCCTCTATTATATCCAGTCAGCATAACTATATTTATATCCTCTATTATATCCAGTCAACATATCTATATTTATATCCTCTATTATATCCAGTCAGCATACCTATATTTATATCCTCTATTATATCCAGTCAGCATACCTATATTTATATCCTCTATTATATCCAGTCAGCATACCTATATTTATATCCTCTATTATATCCAGTCAACATATCTATATTTATATCCTCTATTATATCCAGTCAGCATACCTATATTTATATCCTCTATTATATCCAGTCAGCATACCTATATTTATATCCTCTATTATATCCAGTCAGCATACCTATATTTATATCCTCTATTATATCCAGTCAACATATCTATATTTATATCCTCTATTATATCCAGTCAGCATACCTATATTTATATCCTCTATTATATCCAGTCAGCATACCTATATTTATATCCTCTATTATATCCAGTCAGCATACCTATATTTATATCCTCTATTATATCCAGTCAGCATACCTATATTTATATCCTCTATTATATCCAGTCAACATATCTATATTTATATCCTCTATTATATCCAGTCAGCATACCTATATTTATATCCTCTATTATATCCAGTCAGCATACCTATATTTATATCCTCTATTATATCCAGTCAGCATACCTATATTTATATCCTCTATTATATCCAGTCAGCATACCTATATTTATATCCTCTATTATATCCAGTCAGCATACCTATATTTATGGACCCTTCAGTTACACTATGAAGTTGCAGCTGAAGACACGTGACCAGGAATTCGTCCCAAATGGCACCCTATTCCTTTAGTGCATGAACTACTTCTGAACAGAGCCCTATTTCCCCTAATGGCTCTGCTCAATAGTAGCACACTACATATGGAATAGGGTGCCATTTGGGACGTACCCCAGGTGTTCATCATCACCATGA
This sequence comes from Thymallus thymallus, assembly GCA_023634145.1. Taxonomy (NCBI): domain Eukaryota; kingdom Metazoa; phylum Chordata; class Actinopteri; order Salmoniformes; family Salmonidae; genus Thymallus; species Thymallus thymallus. Next base: position 31,091,136 of record CM042415.1, on the reverse strand, counting down.
CAGCTCTGTGAACTTCTCTAGCGGATCCTCAATAATGGATGCTGTCATTGGGGCTGACATGGGCCTTGATGTATTGGGGCCGGGAGGGGGCACCGCAAACAACATCCAAGGAGTGCTCTGTTTGAGCTAGCATGGCTCTTCAAATGGTCGCTTCCACCAGAGACACGTTGAAAGTTGTCTAACCCTGACGTAGTGAACTGAATCTCTCTCTCTCTCTCTCTCTCTCTCTCTTTCGCTCTCGCTCTACCTCGCTTTCTCGCTCTACCTCGCTCTCTCGCTCTACCTCTCTCTCTCTCTCGCTCTACCTCTCTCTCTCTCTCGCTCTACCTCTCTCTCTCTCTCGCTCTACCTCTCTCTCTCTCTCGCTCTACCTCTCTCTCTCTCTCTCTCTCTCTCTCTTTCCAAATCATGTCCAATCAATTGAATTTACCACAGGTGGACTCCAATCAAGTTGTAGAAACATCTCAAGGATGAGGATGATCAACGGAAACAGGATGCACCTGAGCTCAGTTTCTAGTCTCATAGAAATATGTCTGAATACTTATGTAAATAAAGTATTATTATAATATATTTTTTTATATATTTCCAAAAAATTCTAAAAACCTGTTTTCTCTTTGTCATTATGGGGTATTGTGTGTAGATTGATGAGGAAAACATTTAATTTAATAAATTTTAGAATAAGGCTGTAAAGTAACAAAATTGGAGAAAGTCAAGGGGTCTGAATACTTTCCTAATGCACTGTACTATAGGCCTGACTGTGTGTTCCTGGGCTCTCAATAATATCACAAAGCAAACAGAAGAAAATAACTGTTCCTCTAATCAGTCCAAATATATGTTTTCTGATTTGACAGGGCAATGTTGTACATGTTTTAATCAGAGTTGTAATATACTGTGGTAAACATAGGGTTCAGTCATTAAAGCAATATGGAATTAGACTTGGAACCAAGTCCCTATTCACTTTGCATTGCAAAAGGGTCAGCATACCTATATTTATATCCTCTATTATATCCAGTCAACATAACTATATTTATATCCTCTATTATATCCAGTCAGCATACCTATATTTATATCCTCTATTATATCCAGTCAGCATACCTATATTTATATCCTCTATTATATCCAGTCAGCATACCTATATTTATATCCTCTATTATATCCAGTCAGCATACCTATATTTATATCCTCTATTATATCCAGTCAGCATACCTATATTTATATCCTCTATTATATCCAGTCAGCATACCTATATTTATATCCTCTATTATATCCAGTCAGCATACCTATATTTATATCCTCTATTATATCCAGTCAGCATACCTATATTTATATCCTCTATTATATCCAGTCAGCATACCTATATTTATATCCTCTATTATATCCAGTCAGCATACCTATATTTATATCCTCAATTATATCCAGTCAGCTGTTAACACCTCAGCTGTTACATTGCAACAACAAGTCCAGGGGAGCTAGACAGACAGAAGGGTTGAGGGGGGAGAGAGCCCACTGCAGTAGAACAACTAGGGAACAGGTCATTTGGAGACAGTGGCTGGAATACAAACCGATAAACTCTCCCTCTCGGCCCCTCCCCTCTGTCCTTGATTGGTTTTATTTTTGTGATAAAATGTGTGATTTATTGGCGATATTCTATTTATTAACACACTAAAGATAGACAATGAATATCCATCCATAACATGTAATGGGGTAAAGATGATGCTACTGAACAGCCATTTTGTCGATGCAGAGTTGCGCAGCGGTCTAAGGCACTATATCTCAGTGCTAGAGGCGTCACTACAGACCCTGGTTCGATTCAAGGCTGTATCACAATCCGGCCGTGATTGGGAGTCCCATAGGGCGGCGCACAATTGGCCCAGCGTCGTCCAGGTTTGGCCGAGGTAGGCCATCATTGTAAATAAGAATTTGTTCTTAACTGACTTGCCTAGTTAAATAAAGATTAAATAAAAAATAAAATATTTCTATGATCACCTCTCAAACCTCTCTCTTTTGCCCTCTTTGTGTCACCTTGGTCTCCCTTTTCAAAGTGAAAATGGACAAAAACATACTCTCAACTGTATATAACCACGTCTGTCCACATCTTGGACAAGCGCGTTATTCTCATATTTCCTGCGTGCATTAGACTACACACTAGAACACATGGTCGTTCGCCCCTGTTCAAGGAGCCAGACTGCAGCCAAAATCTGCTTTTGGGACTCTTCGATCTCAAACGTGACGTTGCTTCCACCTGCTGGTTATAAGACAACAGCAACATTAAAATGAGTCAATAGTAAGATTAAGCATAGGCCTATTTGTGACTGAATTACCATAATGTTGTGTTTCAACACATTAGATATATTGTAAAAAAATATATATATATTATAAATTCAAATTGTTTAAATTGTTTACGATACCTATTGCAATAGGACCACAAAGGCGAGGATTTGAGATTGCCAGCCTTTTGTGCCGGAAAACAACAAATGGATGTCTGGGCGCTGAAACAGTGTAATTGTTGGTGCACAGTCATAAAGCAATTAAAATAGAAAACCCAGACAGCATGACTGAGCCCGCGTTTTATGGAGGAGCTTTCTGGATTAAGACCTTTGAAGACAGGCCCCATCTGCGTCACAGCGCGGCCAAACACCACCATTGCAGGCCCTATGAGTGTGTGTGTGTGTGTGTGTGTGTGAATGGAAACATAGGTGTTTTTGTGTTTTAATATATGTTTTTTGAACGACGTGGTTAACCATGGTTGTTTGTAATTACAACCATTGAAATGTTTACCCCTTCAAAATAGCCTGTCTGAAAGCATATTATAGTGATATTCAGACGCGAGGACGTGCATGGTGTTACTTCCTTTCCGCTCTCAATCGCTTTGCGCCCCATAAACAGTTCAAGCTATGATTGTGGTTTATTGCTGTATGGCAACCAATATCGTCTGGCAGTGCACATTGGCCTATAGCAAATAGCATGGAGCTAGCTTGTCCAATGTCCAGCAATGCGTTTTATATGTACTGTATGTTGGGATTGAAAACTCCTGGCCGTGCTATTAACTAGTCCTACAGGAAAGGGAGAGAAGCAGCTGTTGAAATGGTGTGTGGTGGTACTAAACCAACATGGACAACACGGGAAATGCCAGCTTTAAATACACTAATCCAATATAGGCCTGTAGGCTTTACATCTGTCCGCTTTTATTAATTTAAAAAAAATTGTATTTAACCTTTAACCGCTTCTTTAGTACATATTTGGATATCATTTTGCTCATAGGCCTATCCAACATATACTCTCAACTTTTGACTAAATATATTACATTTTCTGTAAATATTAATTAGGGATATGTTTAATGTTTTAATAAATAGGCCTATGCATCTTGTGATAGTTTATCATACGCAACATTTGTATCAGGCATAGACCTATACATGAAAAATATGTTTGCCTTTTTAAATGAAAATTATAACTGAAAAAGATTAATGGCTGCAGCATATATAGTTGTTAGATATGTTTTAGACAGAAGAAAATAAACACAAACATCTTGTCAAATGTTGGACATATATCAACCATTAGAATCTTAGCAATAATTAATTATCTGATTTCCAAACAATAAATATGGATTGCGACGCACAAAATACTTTTTTGACATTTTATTTGATATTTCATACAAACGACTGTTGAGGTATTTTGCGCGTGCACAGTTTGCTCTAATTCTATAGATGTAACTGTTAGGGATTTTATCCCAGTCATAAAAATAAAAAATCACACCAACAAACATGTTGCTTTTGCCGAAAGACAATACATTAATAGTCAAATAGGTAGTTAAAACACATTCAGGTAGTCAATGCATAAACATTATGAGGCCCTATAACATAGACGAAATAACTCTGGATTAAAAAAAACTATCAATTCATGAAACATTTCATGCAACGAACATTCGACAATGTCTAACATATAATATGTGTGCACTACTGGAATGATTCACCTATTACATCCAAGTTATTGAGAAAACAATAAGTACCAATCAAACAAATAACCATTAACAGAGAACACTCTAAGAAGAAAAACGAGTGGACAGATTTGACAACGATAACAACACAACAGTCCTACAGAACACAACATAGACTATAGATTAAGCAAAATGTGGACAGATTGGCAACTATTTTCCAGAAATATCTGTTTCCTGAAAGTCCACCAATTGTAACTATTCACAGTGTATTCTGCGGGTCTACGAGGCCCGCACGACTCGTCTTTTTAACAGGTCTTTCGACAGTCTCTATTCCCTTTCTTCATCTTCATCCGGCGGTTCTGAAACCAGATTTTAATTTGTCTCTCAGTCAGATTAAGAACTCTTGCTACTTCGTATCTACGGTCGCGGGGGAGATACATGTTAAACAGAAACTCCTTCTCCAGTTCGAGAATCTGATGCTTAGAGTATGGACAGCGCTTTTTTCTGGTGGATTTTGCATGAAGCCAGTTGGAGGATGGGTCATCTGAAAGAGGGTTCGACAAAAGCGAGACAGAGCTCGTGAGAAAGAATGTTGTCCACAAGAGTCAGAATTGTATTACAAACTGTGGATGACGAACAACCGCAGACAAGGAGCCAACATGCAGTAGCTGGTACAGTCAGCCTTTTATGACCCTAATAAACTCCCAAAGCAGGATGAGGCAAAGTATCCATGGACTGTAGTTGTTCTGCTAGAGTAGAGATAGCCTAAATATATGACCTGGTTCCATTAATGCCTCTTTTTAAAATCAGCAGAAATATTAGCTGACCAAGCCTCTTCTTATATTCATATTCCTGACCATAAGCGCATCAATGATGTCTACTACTGTAGCATAGTTCATAATTGTAAGGCCTAGTCTACTGCCCACAACAGTGAGAAATTAACTAGTATAGTTTTCTCTATCATAATCCAAATAGAAAAATCATGGTTTCTCACAGTAAAAACTGAGTCGAGGAGGGGAGGACATTTTGCCACTGTGGAGGGCAGCTGCTTTGGTCCAATATAATCCAAATAGCAAAATCATATTATCTTTCGCAGTAGGCTACAAACTGGGTCGAGGGGGAGGACAGTGGAACTACTTTGGTACAATATGGATCCATTCGTTATCAAATAATGGATACAATAATTCGACGTGAACTCAACCTTTGCAGCAGGCCTATACCATATTATAAATAATTGATTAACGACAGCCTCTCAACTTATATTTCTAGATTCCTGCTTAATTCAACATTAATACCAAAGATCGAGACACATATGAGATCATGATCACCATTACGCACGAAGCCAAATGAAAGATGCCGTGCTTACTTGTGTCGGTCTCCCTCTCCCTCTTGTCCTCTACGGTTGGTGTGCTGCTCTCTTCGTTGGGTTTGGAGAAAATGGCATCACACGCTATCTTATCATTCTCTGCGAGGAACGGTCCGTTGTCAATGTCGGACACAATACTCGTGTGCGTTTCCAGCGTTGTGCAGTCCCCATTCCCTATCAGGGGCTCGGGTTTGATATCATAGTGCATATTTGACGATAATCCCGTTAAACATATCGATGTAGAAACCGGTTCCAATGCCCAGGAACGCATAAACATCCCATCGGTATCTCCTGTTGGACAATGGTGGTGCAAATAGGGCTGATGTGTTATAGATTCGTTGCTCGGTGGCTGATGAGCAGAAATGGGACTCCAAGACGCGCTGAAAATAGAATATTTCGTCTGTAAAGGGCAAGATTCCTGACCGCCATATTCAGATAGCATCGGCTGGCTCGCATGTTCCAGCCCTGGTCTGCTTGAGTATGTGGGTGCCATAATATCCCCTTGGTCTGGGGGAAGGTGCGAGTCTGCATAGTAACTCAGCGTGCCTAATGTCGACATGACAACAAATACACAAAGCCAAACGCTACTAAAGTTCCACTGTAATATATTTAGAAAAACAGGATCATGATACTACTTGGCTGCACCAAGAACCACCACATTCGTTTAATAAATTGAACCTTGGCCGGGATTGGATTGGGTGCCGCAGACACGTGACCGTGGGACAGAACAATAAATAATAAATCAGTCTACTCAACTAGCTAAATGGTCACCATTTTCCTCAGTCATATTTTTTATAGCAAAGCCATATGCCGTTATTATTTTATACAAGCAGTAAGGTTTATGATTTTTATTGTGAAAAGAGACTTTAACGTTGAGATGTTTTATATATGTCTACAAAGTAAGGGAGTATAGCATATTTTCTAGCCTCCTTATAAAATAAAGGAAAGCAGCAATGTAGCAGGGAGCTATATCTCCATTGTGGCATGTAGTCGTTACTATGCGCAGAATAAGACACATTCATTTCCTGCTAAGAATTCTCACCACATATCTAAAATGTGGAATTGGATATATTGAATTTATTCATTAAAGAATCCCGTATCTATCAACCTAAATCAGTCCATTATTGCCTATAGGCTTATAAGGGCAAAAACTCCGAGGTAATTCCAAAGACGTTATAGCATTATATTGGTGATATCGTTATATAGGCTTCTTATTAAATATGGTTCTAAAGAAAATACATGCAGCAATATTATTTGGCCAAGACATACCCACATTTTAAAATAGTAGGCCTGTGAGTTAATAGGCCTATCTACTATATGTTTTATAATGTGAGTGTGAGTTTTGACATTTTCCATATGAATCATATTTGCCATTATATGCCATTTGATGTATTCATAATACAGCCATATGAAACCTATAGGTTACCATATCTACTGTGGTGTAAATCGTTTTCATTGTTATTAGGCTATTACACGTGTTATTCAAACCTGATATTTCGATTATTATTATCCGAGTAATGCTCTTCAAAAAGCTTGAGATTATTTGATTATACGTGCAGTAAAATAAGGACAACCAAAACAGAAACTATTTTAGCGATACTGTCTCTATTGCTCTGGGATATGAACATTCAAATTCCGTGTAAAATGGTATATATGTAGGTATGTGTGGCCCTATAGGCTAAACACACCAAGGGCCGGTTTCCTGGACACAGATTGAACCATAGTCCTGGACTAAAAATAATGTTCAATAGAGAATCTCTAATGGAGAATTTACGTAGAAAATGGCTTTTTAGTCATTTATGAAAATATTTGGTTTTATAGTGTGCATTATTAATTCCAACGAATGAATTCAATCTTACTTATCAAATGATTGTCCCAAATTGATACGACAAAGTAATCTAGAATCTAAAAATGTATACCTCACATAGATTATTATTTGATAGTAAGACTATTACTATTATTTATATTTAAGAATGAAAAACACAACAATACATGTGTATCATACCATCGAATTAGTGTTCAGAAATAAAGATACAATACATCTACATAGTAGCATCAACATATCCAAGTTTCAATAGATTGCGGGGAAAGATCGCGTTGGGTTAGTGTTTAAAACCATAGCAGTCCCTTACTATTTATGGACCAATGAGCGAACACTAGGGGTATCTGCGCGGCGCTTTTAGCCATCAAAGTGGGGAGAGAGAGAAAACGTTAGGTGCTATAGCAGTCTGTTTTATCACGGGGCTATTTAGTTGTTTTTCTTTAGGTTACAACCTGGCTGTCTGGACTAAATATCGCCAATAAAATCCATCCTTTGTGTCCATTGTGCCGTGCAGCAGACGCATCCGGCACTTCGAATGCTTGCCACTGGGAACGCTGCAGCAGCGCACGAGGCATTGGCCAGACTGCAATGATCATAACCGAGGCCTTGCAGTCCTTCCTCAAGCCATCTCTCTCTCTCTCTCTCTCTCTCTCTCTCTCTCTCTCTCTCTCTCTCTCTCTCTCTCTCTCTCTCTGATACATACAGGCTAAAGGCAGCGTCTATTGGTCTTCTTTTGTTGTTGTTTTGAATAGATATGGCGATATATGTGAAGAACAAAATGTCCCTTGCAGCCTTGATTGTTTTTGTTAGTTGTTTTATTTTTGTTATATGTATCAGACCATGCGCCAGTATAAAGTGACTAAGGGGGGAGTTGAAATCGGGGAAGGGGCTACATTTAGGGGGTTATTGCATTGGAATTATATATAATTTTGCATATAACACGCTATACCACAATAAATATAAAGTTGGCGCGAAATATGTAGCCTGTCTCTTCTGCGCTGTTTGCATACTTATAATAGCTTAATGTCGACATGAGAGACAATATATTTCTGCAGACACATTACATAAATAAATGCATCCAAATTGTTATAGAATATTCTACACACCACTAGGCTACTCAGAAAAATGTAGCCTACTTCCTTCAGCGCACAGCTGTTGCCAGAGACAATTTGGAGTGTTTCTGTGAAGCACCGAGTTTTACTGAGGCAATTAAGACAGTTTCGTGTTGTGGGGGAAAATACAGCCCAACAACACGAAATGACCTAAACCCCTCAACAGCCCTCTCTCCTCCTTAAGAAATACAGTTGAAGTCGGAAGTTTACATACACTTAGGGAAGTCATTAAAACTCATTTTTCAACCACTCCACAGATTTCATGTTAACAAAATATATTTTTGGCAAGTCGGTTAGGACATCTACTTTGTGCATGACACAAGTAATTCTTCCAACAATTGTTTACAGACAGATTATTTCACTTATAATTTACTATATCACAATTCCAGTGGGTCAGAAGTTTATATACACTAATTCGACTGTGACTTTAAACAAAATTCCAGAAAATGATGTAATGGCTTTAGAAGCTTCTGATAGGCTAATTGACAAGTAAATTGGAGATGTACCTGTACCTCTTTGCTCGACATCATGGGAACATCAAAAGAAATCAGCCAAAACCTCAGAAAGAAATTGTAGACCTCCACTAATCTGGTTCATCCTTGGGAGCAATTTCCAAACGCCTGAAGGTACCACGTTCATCTGTACAAACAATAGTACGCAAGTATAAACACCATGGGACCAAGCAGCCGTCATACCGCTCAGGAAGGAGACGCGTTCTTTCTCCTAGAGATGAACGTACTTTGGTGCTAAAAGTGCAAATCAATCCCAGGACAACAGCAAAGCACCTTGTGAAGATGCAGGAGGAAACAGGTACAAAGGTATCTATATCCACAGTAAAACGAGTCCTATATCGACATAACCTGAAAGGCCGCTCAGCAAGGAAGAAGCCACTGCTCCAAAACCGCCATAAAAAAAGCCAGACTACGGTTTGCAACTGCACATGGGGACAAAGATCTTACTTTTTGAAGAAATTTCCTCTGGTCTGATGAAACAAAAATAGTAATGACCATCGTTATGTTTGGAGGAAAAGGGGGAGGCTTGCAAGCCGAAGAACACCATCCCAAAGCACGGGAGTGGCAGCATAATGTTGTGGGGGTGCTTTGCTGCAGGAGGGACTGGTGCACTTCACAAAATAGATGGCATCATGAGGAAGGAAAAGTATGTATATATATTGAAGAAACCTCTCAAGACATCAGTCAGGAAGCTTGGTCGCAAATGAGTCTTTTCCTAATGGACAATGACCCCAAGCATACTTCCAAAGTTGTGGCAAAATGGCTTAAGGACAACAAAGTCAAGGTATTGGAGTGGCCATCACAAAGCCCTGACCTCAATCCTATAGAACATTTGTGGGCAGAACTGAAAAAGTGTGTGCGAGCAAGGTGGCCTACAAACCTGACTCAGTTACACCAGTTCTGTCAGGAGGAATGGGCCAAAATTCACCCAACATATTGTGGACCCAAGTTAAACAATTTAAAGGCAATGCTACCAACAACTAATTGAGTGTATGTAAACTTCTGACCCACTGGGAATGTGTTGAAAGATATAATTCTCTCTACTATTAATCTGCTATTTCACATTCTTAAAATAAAGTGGTGATCCTAACTGACCTAAGACAGGGAATTTTTACTAGGATTAAATGTCAGGAATTGTGGAAAAACTGAGTTTAAATGTATTTGGCTAAGGTATATTTAAACTTCCGACTTCAACTGTAGATATAGGCTACAAGCATTTTATGGACGCATTCATTCCGTTTGCACAACTGGAACAGATACTATCAAAATCATATCCTATAATTCACTGTGATTCTATATGTAATTGTAATTGTAATTAGCTGGTCAAAATTCTAGTATCTCTCAATGTTTACACTTCTTTTACGCATAGCACACCATTTGGGGCGGCAGGTAGCCTAGTGGTTAGAGTGTTGGGCCTGTAACCGAAAGGTTGCTGGATTGAATCCCCGAGCTGACAAGGTAAAAATCTGTCGTTCTGCCCCTGAACAAGGCAGTTAACCCACTGTTCCTAGGCCGTCATTGGAAATAAGAATTTGTTCTTAACTGACTTGCCTAGTAAAATAAAGGTAAAATAAATTAAAATTTGCACACCTGAAAAGATACAGCCAAATTAGTGTGTCTTATTGGGTGCACATTTCACAATGCTCCAAAGGCCAAATTCCTTTCATAGATAGCATGTGATGACGAACCAAACTACCGCCAGTGATGTCCTTGAGAAAATAATGTTGTTTTCCGGGTAATTTTGGCACCATCTCTCCAGTACACCCTGCAGTAAACAATAGCTATACCGGTGGAGTCTCTTTGACAATACAACTTCACAACGGCCAATTCATCGAGTAGCTCAGATGGTAGAGCATGGCGCTTGCAACGCCAGGGTTGTGGGTTCGATTCCCACGGGGGACCAGTATGAACATGTATGCACTAACTAACTACAAGTCGCTCTGGATAAGAGCGTCTGCTAAATGACTAAAACGTAAATGTATCTATTTAGCCAGGATAGTCCACTCAGTAACAAATGCCACTGTTTTCCAGGGAGTCCTAGACAACAAGTGCAGGGCTTGCTTCATGGCTATGGCTCAGGCAATGATTCATATTGAAATGAAGGTCGTCAGCATCACAGAAAAGAGGGAACTGATGTTCGTTTTTTTAAAACTGTAAAACCAAGCCGCAATTGAACAATGGAAGCTCGTGGAATAAAGAGGGCAGTCCCACCCCCCGGCTTTTCCTCCTGTGGGTATGAAAGGTTACATTCTATACAGGAAAGATGATCAAGGTAAAAACGTGCCATGTATTTATTGACTTACTTACTGAGGCCGACACACCACATATCAATGAATTTCACAGTGTAGTCTCTCTATAGACAAAGCAATGACAATATGTGCAGTACTATTAAAACGATTGGAGAGAATAATACAAGTATGAATACAAATATGAGAAGGCAAACCGTAAACAATATTTACAAGTCTCAGATGAGTTTAGTGTGTATAAATAAAACCCCATAACAGAAATAGTTACTGTGTGATGCTTTTAGTATATATGGCTATCATACCAGCAAAATATGCAGATACTAAATATAAAACCCCTCGAGGCTCTTTGCCATGACGTAAAGTAGGGCCATAATGCTACAGGTTACAACATTTCCCCAAGAGCTATTCCAGCATTCACAGATGTCAACGCGTCACTCAAGGTGGCTATATACACGTATTATGTTATGTACAACGGATGCCGATATTGTGCAGCTCTGAAACACTGCAGCTCGTTCCATATCTTTAACTGTTGCTCTATACATAAATGGAGCAACCATATTTAATGACAGTATAAATACATAACCACGACAAAACAAAACAGAGGCGTATATACAGGTACAACGTCAACAAAACGACATATCAATAAGTTAGCAACAGTAGGCGTATCCTACACGGTCATATTCACACAACAAGGGTTTGTCGAAGGAAAGCGCCCTTGTCATTGATGGAGGAGGGCGCCAAATACGGCACGAATGTCTCACGAAAAACTGAAGTTGTTAGAAAGCTCCCGATAGCTTCTGTTTTCCCGACTCATTTTTTTCAGTTTCATTCTTCGGTTTTGGAACCAGATTTTGACTTGCCTGTCTGTCAGGTGGACGCTGCGGCTGATCTCCAGGCGACGCTCACGAGTCAAGTACATATTGAAGAGAAATTCTTTCTCGAGCTCAAGAGTCTGGTGCTTGGTGTAGGGACAACGCTTTTTCCGGCCACTCTTCGCTGTCAGCCAGTTAGCCTTGGCTTCAGATTTTCCATCTCCTGTAGACAGAGAATGAGAAAGAAATTAGCGCGGGCAACATATTTTGTTTCATGCTACTGCACTGATGTAACTTTAAAAGTCCAGTGTATATTCTTCCAACTGGTTTTGTATTTAAATACTGTACGAAATAAACACGTTATTTATCAAAAACGGTGCATTTGTTATGAAACATATTACGCGTAATACTTGCGTAATGCACTTTCCAAGTTACTTTGGCCTAATGTAACCTCGTTGAATTCGTGAGTAAATACTGCACGACCATGGTAAAGGTTGACAACCTTTTAAAATAATTATTGCCCAAATGTAATTATTGTACCCAAAAATAATGCTTCCCCAATTCCATAACATGTTTGCATCTATAGACAAACATTGGACAAATACCTATCTGTTGCATTCTAAAATTATCTTTAATTAGCCATCCTGGACCCATTAGTTTATTTGACAGTAATAAAACCTACGCTATTGCATCCACGTTGTGCTCAATATTCACTTAATTATATTTCAATGTAATAATACGCCTTTATTAAGACATAAAAGTAACTCATAGTCTCCTGAAATTATGGCTGCATTTGATGGTTTATGGGGACATCAACGTGTTGTATTGGACAGATGTACTGGACTGGACTTGCCTTGCTGCTCCTCGTCATAAAATAATTTTAAAAACTAGAGGAAATCCCAGCTCATGGCCCTTCTGTCAAACCCCACAAAGACATGCCTTTACCACTACGCATATAACCCACATATGGGGAAGTTTTAATGTCCACAGTATAATCGATATAGCAGTAGGATATGCCTCTAAAAACCAAGGTTAACGCCAAGGCACATCTACACACCCATCATGTTCTGGATTTAGAGTAGTACTCACCTTTAACGGGTTTGTCTGGACTTTCTGCACAGCTCTCGGTGGGTTCGGGAGAAGACAAACCATCCACAGACGATTCCCGGGTGTCCTCATCCGGACCAAATGGTGGTGGGTCAGGAGGTGCTTCACTCACCCTCCTGCCTGTATCCACCAACGGGGTAGGAGATGGTGGTGAGGTGTCGAAACGGGCCGGACGTTGGAGAGCGAAGTGAGTAGGCTGTGGGTTCAGCTGAACGTCTTGATAACCCTTTGAAGAGGTATATGTCTGAGAAAGGCGGAAGTAACCTGGAACAGGCACGGTGCTGTTTGTAAACGGGCATGATCCCGGTGTTAACCGGGAATAAGAAATGTCGTCTGTCTTTGATGGCCTTTTTAGACACTTCTCTGATTCATACAGGCAACGCGCATTCTCCTCTTTGATGCTCGGAGAGAATGAACAATGAGCACTTTGCTGCGGGTTGCTCGGCTGGTCTACTCGACAAGATCTCGACGTCTCTAGCCATGTTGCCATCCCTTGACTATGGGAATATGGGCCAGATGACGGCACCATAGTATGAGAATTGCTTTCGGTGCGTTTACTGAGCCCCGAGAAAAAAGCGCCGTTGGGTAGTCCATAGGAGTACTCCGAGCCTGGTGGCGAATACACACTGTTACTTTGGTAATAAGAGGCACGGCTCTCGGTTCGTCCGTGGATTAAGGAGTCCACTAAAAACGAGTTTCCACTTTGGTTGTCAGAGCATGACATCGTTGGTGTATAATTTGACGGAGGATGAGGATAGCCCTTTCTGGCTGACATTTCTTGTGCAAGACATGCTGAATATAATTACTGATACTCACACTTCTCTGCGCTTTAGCTGACAGCCAATTAAAACACAAGAAGAGAGACTCCTCCCATTCAAAGCACGTAATGCCATGCCATATTCATTATGTTTAGAGATTTAATAGAATTAATGAAAAGTCAAGGTAAGTGGTGTATTGAAAGCTATCAGTTCAACCTAACATGGTAGATAGTATAGGTGATATGACATGGGCTGCATTACCTTTTACGATAATCTGTGTTGTAAACATTGACCTCATGCACCCGCTCACAGACACACACACACACACACACACACACACGAGGCAGAGAGAGGGGAAGATATGATCATACACAAATAACTATTTACATGTGAAGGGACAGTGCAAATAACTGCAGATGTCTTAAAACAGTTTAGTGGAAAGCTAGTTCCACTTTTCACTCCATGAAGCGTCAAAACATTGCTCTATTCAAGTTCACAGAACATTGTGACAAAATATCTAATAGACTATTAGTTAATGTCCCTTATTTACAAGTGTGAATGTGAGCTATTTAGCTACCAATTACAGATATTTTTACAATAATCAACAGCCTTGAAGATATACACGCTAATAGTCCTACATGAAGCTAGAGTATAGAATCCAGTATAGGCTATCTGTTACAACAACATTAGTTTTCTCCTTTGCTGCTGGTTAAGTCAGAAACAAAATAGACTGTGGCAAAGATTGTTTACTTATGTTTTTAACATAAATGGGAAATATAGTCTGAAACAAACACGTTGCAAACACGTTATTTATCAAAGACGTGCATTTGTTATGAAAATCGTTGTGCGTCATTTGTGAGTAATGCATTTTACAAGCGTAAACTCGGCACGTTTAGATGATTTTATACACCGCAGAGCCAACTTCTGTTGTATCCCGCTTATTCCCTTAAGAATCCAATTGAAACAATATCCTCAGACTCATATCCAGAAATTGTATAGAAATAGATCAGGCCTATTGCATTAGGCCTAGATGTATTATGCGGTTCTAACCACTGCCTTTATAAAGGCATTCCTCCATTATTCCCCCCATGCAGTTGGGAAAAAGACAATCCTTGCTATGTTTGTTATAATAATTACCACGGTTATATTACGTTATTGTTCTGACACCAAAAACACTATATGGTGCGTCTTATTTGAGGTTCTATCCGAATTATAAATTAAGTTTTGAAATGAATAACCCACTCCATTTATTTGAGTGCGTACTATTTTCATGTCGTGCGTATAATAATTTCGACAGCCTATTTATTTGCCTCTAGCCTGTGATACATTAAGTTAACATTAAGTTATTATCATACTTAAAATAATTGTATGCATGTCTCCTTATAGCTGCTAATAAAATCATGTTAACAATGTTTCCTCTGTTCCAAGTTATTCTTGCAACGGGACATAAAATGTGCCTGCGCCCCTCGTGCGTAATGTGGCACTTTACTACATCCGCAAACAGCTATTTTATTTTTCACTGGAGACTGATAAGCTCTCCGGTAGGCTATGGGTTAATCAGCCAGAATGTTCCCCTTCCCTTCCCAACACAAATCGAACACATTTCATAATCTCACACATTTAATAATCTAACACGTTTCATAATCTAACGTTCCGTATTTGGTAAACTATGTTAAACTCAGATGGTAGAGCATGGCGCTTGCAACGCCAGGGTTGTGGGTTTCCCACGGGGGACCAGTACGAAAAAAAGTATGAACATGTATGAACTAACTAACTGTAAGTGGCTCTGGATAAGAGCGTCTGCTAAATGACTAAAATGTAAATGTATGACTCAAATAAGAACCATTCGATTAGATCGTGTTATTGTTCCAGAAAAACGCCATCTCTAGACAGGCCTATGTTTAAAGCTATTTGCCGTTGAGCGTATTGGTTATATAGAGATGTATATTTTATAAAATAACCACAAGCTATTCTGTGTTGTGAAACGGTAGGTTGGCCTATTCAGTCTTCCTCTCCCACACGGAATACATTATATACACAACTATATCTGATATTATATTTACAGTAATGTGTATTTGAGCTATAAACCAGCTTTAGATATTATTTTATAGCAGGATGGAAATGCTCATTACAAAACGCCTCACTTTATCCCATTTTACCAAGACAAAATAGTCCACACAAGTATTTTTCTCCCATTTCGAGCAGTTTGAAATATATTTGGATGAAAATAAGAGAATATTTAACAGTTATACACACATAGGGATAATTACCTGAACAATGAAACCCTGTAATGTTGTCAGTCTGTAGAGTTAGTTTCGTCCACATCCACGGCATTGATCCATGACATTGATCGGAGCAGCGCCCCCCAGTGGAAAAACAACTAACAACCACGTTCGAACTGTATATCCCATCTTGAATATATTCCTGCCCGTGCAAGCTGAGCTGCTGAGACAAATGAAGCCGGAAAAGTCCGCGAACACAAGCTTTCACTGCTCCCAGGCAGCCGTTGTTTTTAAAGCCCTTAGTCACAGTTAATAACCTTGGTCCCAGACGGTTTATTGCACTACACTCCAATTGTACAAATGCTCCAGACGAAGACGCGTTTTATGGCCAAGTTGCTGCAGCAACAGGGAGGATGTGTCGGTAAAGGCGGCATTCCGGCTAGCCTGACAGGACAGGATGCACGGCCCAAGACCATCACCCGGACTGGCTGCAGCAGGCCGTCTACACCAGCTCATTGCTGCTATCCCTCTTAATTTGTGTTTTCACTAGCCCACTATTCAGTTGTACACATAGACTCAATACACAATCAGTTGGCCTAATATTAGAATTTGCCGATATGATAGAACAACTGATCAAGGTTTTTTTTTATGTAGGCCTACCTTAAGTATTTTACTTTATTTATTTAAGTTTGACTATACGTTCTCTTTCATAGGTCTAGTATTATTTTTGAAACTATAAACTTAACGCGGGCCATTTAAACTCCAGACGTTGATTCTATATAAATGTCGTCCCGTGATAGATGGTTTAGCATGGTACATAAAGTTGAATAAAATAACGTGCTAGACAACCTTTTGGGTGGAAGTTCCGTAATGGATAGTTAACATTAATTTCAGAGGATCCCATTTCGGCCCATGGGGGCAATGTAAAGTCAAATTCATCATACATCTGATATGACCCACGCACGCAGCCAGGTTTTATGTCGAGAATCATACAAGGAGATATTTTCTCGAGACCGATTCATCCAGTTCAGAAAATAAATTACCAAAACAAACGGAAAGGTCTCGACCTGTGACTCGTATGCCTTCAATAGGGTGTGTGAAATAGGTGAAGCCTACAGGGCCTAATCATTCCAAACACCATGGGCTATTTACACCGAGGAATATTTGAATAGGCTCAAAAATTAAGACAAAGAACTAAAATGTCCTACAAATTCGGCTCAATGTATTGGAGCAGCATTTCTCTTGCCACAAATTCAGGCAAATGGCTGACATGTTCCGACATTGAGAACTTAAACAAAACGATCACTTTCAAGTATCAGGGTTGATTGAACAATTTTACAATATAACCTTTGTATGTCGAATATTTCACGAGAACAAAAACAATGACAATCAATGCATAAATAACAGGCCTATATTCAACTATAGGCTAGTACTTCTGTGCGCGTGTAATGGTGACAACAAACAACCAACAACGTTAGGGATAAATCATGCCTTCTCGTCATGGAAAAGGTATGTCCCCTTTGTAGGTGCATATATAATACATGAACATATACAGGTTGTTAAATATGGTACAAAGTTATATTTCGAATTTGACATGAAATAGGCGCGCGTAAATCAAACGTTCGTGTAATTCTTGCATTAAGCATTGATGCCAATTGAATAATTGACTTTTACGCAAGATAGGATTCGACCAACTATCTTTTCTGTTTTGGTGGCACCACACTTCGTAACAACAAATACAAAAAACAAATGATCAATACTATGAACAAGAAAAACACCTCAAATGAAAATAGGCCAATAGGCCTATTAATAATAATAATAATAACAATACTACTACTACTACTAATAATAATAATAATAACAATAATAATAATACACTAGATATTAATCCCAAAAAATGAAGCGTGGTGGACAAAGAAATCTACAAATGTCCGTTCATCACAGGAGGGGTGTAATGAGGAATTTGCAGACTAACGAATTTGGAATTAGAGATTGAGCTTCATGCATGCCTTGTCTGAGGGGAAGACGACATCCATCAGTCAATGTTACAGCATAGGGTTCGTGGTATAATACTGCAAACGGTCTCTGTTCAGTTTCTTCTCTTTCATCCTCCTGTTTTGAAACCAGATTTTAACTTGGCGGTCGGTGAGATTGAGCATCCTCGAAAGTTGAAGACGTTTCTCCTTGTTGATGTAAACACTGAAAAAGAACTCCCTCTCCAGTTCTCTGATTTGGTATTTGCTGTATGGACATCTCTTCTTACGCGTTCTCTGTCCACCTGAAAAGAAGAATAGCAATTCAGATAGAAAGATAAAATAGGGAGTTGCTTTGCTTCTGTGAGAATTATATAAACGGCATCAAAAGGGTGCTCGTTGGAAACAAGGGTCTAAATAGACGGACAATAAAATAAGTTGTGGCATTTGTAAAAAAATATATATATATATATATATATAAAATATATATATTAATAAAAACTAAAACTGAAAGCCTTGAATTAAGATAGAAACTGGATAAATGTTTTTGGCCAGGTTTTGCTTTTAATAAGCTTAAATCCCAACGTGTCTATGAATATTTAGGGTTCATTATAAAACATAATCATGGCACTTCTTATAGTTCAATATATGGAAATGATTGGTGGTAAAAATCAATAGCCCTAATAATAACACCTTTGGGCAACATCAAACACGAGCCCTCAGACACGAGCTCTCAGACACGAGCCCTCAGACACGAGCCCTCACAAAAGGAACGTCAAAAACGCAGTGTTAAAGGCTTTCTAGTGCTGTGTAAAACTAGCCTAATGTATTCTACTGTGTATGCTGTGTTTTCTAGACATTTTCTATTTAATGTGTATGTGTTTATTGATTTTATGGATCCCAGGACTCTCTGGATAACAGTGCCCACTGGGCAAAAACTGGTTGAATCAACGTTGTTTCCACTTCATTTCAACAAAATTCCATATGATGACGTTGAATCAACGTGGAAAACTGATTGGATTTGCAAAAAGTCATTAACGTAAGAAAAAAAATGTTCACCCAACTTCTAACCTAAATCCAATGACATAGTGAATTGTTTTGTTGCTTGTATGTTGAATTCACGTTAGTTCACAACTCAACCAAATGTAAATTAAAACAAAAATGAATAAATGAAATCAATGAAATGTTACAAATTATTTACCTTATCACCTTATATCTATATCACTAAGATTATATTAATATAATAACAATATTCCATTCAGGCTCCCAAGTGGCGCAGTGGTCTAAGACACTGTATCTCAGTTCTAGAGGCGTCACTACAGACACCCTGGTTCGAATACAGGCTGTATCACAACCGGCCGTGATTGGGTGTCCCATAGGGCGGCGCACAATTAGCTCAGCGTCGTCCAAGTTTGGCCGGTGTAGGCCGTCATTGTAAATAAGAATTTGTTCTTAACTGACTTGCCTAGTTAAATAAAGGTTAAATAAAAATAAATAAATAAAATATAGGGGGAACCATGCTGCAAAAAAACGGAGAAACACGATTCAATACGTCCCTGAGTTATAATGTATAAACATGTCATTTTGCAATAAATTAATCAATCCATTACGTTATGAAAAGCAAGCCAATCTATGCGTCTATAAACTAGAACAACTAATAGGCCTAGAAATAATACTCGAATAATGCAGAAAGTATCTGTCTTTCATTGCCAATTTCAGTCCCAAGCACGTGATCTTGTCGTTTATAACAACGTTTTTGTTGGGGTAGATCTACAGCCCCTCAATAAACATTATGCACTTATAAAACAGCATATAAACGCCTTAACAGCAGCGCGTTAGATTGCAAACTGTCTCACAGAACTGGCGCGCGTCGTCATTATACTCACCGCTGTGGCTATATTTCTCCTCATTGTTGCCGGAAGAAGACACGGGGCTGCAGCTCTCCTCGCCCGGCGGTCTCTCCTCGATATTCCGGCACTTGTCGGAGCCGGTCACCGGAACTGTAGGTAGTTTGTTGGCAGTTCTGTCCACGGAGTGTTCGTTTGTTGGTGTGGTGTCTGCGCTCCCGTGGGCAGTATCGAAAAACGGATCAAAGGCTTGTGGTAGCACTCCATTCCTGCTCACACTGCCATGGAGACTTAATGTGGGATTGGAGCTGCTAGAGTGATAGACATCACTGGAATTATGTTTCGTGAATATTTCCCCCAAGGAGGTCGAGCTTGAAAGACAGTCCCTATGCACCGTGTCCTCAGTGGGGTAGCAGTGTGACATACCGCCCCTATGGTGGTGCCATTTACTGGAGCCAGCAATGCCATGATAGTCCCTGAAAGCTACCTCTCGGACAGACGGAAGCTGTGGCAGAGTTGAGGATGGGTAGGAATATGTCATGGGACAAGAAGACTGACTCTGGTGGGACAAAAAAGGAGGGAGGCTTGAGAAGTCTGATCCGGAGACGTAATAGGTGCAGCTGCCAGGCAAATACATATTAGACCCAACTGGGACACGCTCATCAAAATCCATAATGATTCGATCTTGCGTAGCCTGTAGCCTAATCTAGTAGTCTACCAACCCTTCCTTCGCATCGTTCCTCTGTGCTGCTAGGCTCCAGTCACTTTGAAGCAGATCCGTTGAGCAACCAATTCTAAGACGTGAAGCTGACGTGCAGTTTGTTCTCCATCCATTCCATTCCTCAGAGCGCCAGTCATGTGACCAGGGGCAGAACTGGACAGATTCGTCAGTTCAACTGATGCATGGCAATGAGTGAATGCGTTTCTTAATTAAAGTGTGTGATATGAAATCATTTCCCGAATTTATAAGTAACCATACCAAAGAATGTATTGGTATGGTTTGAAACACCTTTGAAGTCACGGTAAATCAAGGCCTTGCTGCAACATGTGCGAATAACCTTTGTTATTAACACTTGGTGTACAACATGTATTAATACTTTTTGAATATATTTGTCTTGTGTTATATTCTCACATCTCTGGAACACATTGGTCACTATGGTGCATATGCTGTTGTATGGACACATAAAGGCATTGTAAAGTGTATGGGTAAAATATAATTATACCAGAACAACCCAAGGTCTTCCATTTGCAATAAAAGGCTCTGGATCAACCTATTCTCACAACCACTATGCCTCTTCCACTCATGTATTACTCTAGTAGTAATATTAGCCTACAGCATGTACAATTATATTAAGTCCATCTCAATCTTGAGTTATATCAATATATTTGTAGGCATTTTCATTTGTATCAGTATATACATGGATAGGCTTTATGCTAATTCAGAATCAGTTTCCGTTTATATTTCCTATTAGGTCTATCCGAAGTTAGAATTGTCACTTATTGCCAAAACAGACCAACACAATCTGTCGTCCTAACCCGCTTATGGCTAAACAATTTGGTGCAGGGCCAGAGCATAGCAAGACTAGTGTCATACTGCAATAGTGTTGTGGGGCACTCTAAAAATGAATATTGTGTCATGCGTCCAACATTACAGGAAATGGGACATCTCTTGGATATTCTAATAAACATATAGCCTACAGTAAAATATGGCTTAATAATAAACTAAACTATTGCACCTAATGAGAGCACGATAATGGAACGGGGTGGCAGCATACGCGCGCGTAATGGATTCTCTTTCCTATCACCTGCATCTGTGGACACGTTTTGCTCTGACATTAGGGTTTTAAAATGTAACAATAGGGTTCAGGGTATATAGCACCAATCAACAAAACTAGCTCGAGTCAGACATGTTTTATAGCACTTTGCAGTTGGCTGTGTAGTTGCCATTGTCAGAACAGACATGTAGGGACTGCTGCGGCCGGCGTGCTCTCCAGACGACTAGATGGCATTCATGAAATTCAATGAAACAAGGCTCCGGGTGAGTACTTAGGCCTGTGCGTAAAATGGAGACTAATGTCTTGGAATGCATGTAATATAGGCCTATAGGCTACGAAATATTGAACGCTTAAATGGTTCGTTAAAGAATATAACTTTATGGCAAAAGCCTAATGTTTTTATTCTCTGTGAGCATGCCTCGAGGCTCTTAGTAAAATTATATATAGGTTCAAAGGTAGTTTGAACTATGCTAAAGTATGTCGTTTGTTGTATCCCATCTATCAGATTGCACCGCCAGTCTCGTTTTGCGTACTGCAGAACTCAAGTTCGGGGGAGGGAAATGGTCCCCATTTGAGTGAAAGGTGCCACAAACACCCATGCCCTGTGCCCCGGATGATGTTCATTCATTCGTTTATAACCGTGACAAATGTATCCTTAACGGTTAATTCGCGTTAACTGTTTGATTGGCCTATTGCAGGGTTTCCCAAACTGATATTTTAGAGCAGAATATATCCAAATATTGAAACATTAAACATAAAAACGTGAGAATAGGCAAAACATGAGAATAGGCAACCAATATGATTGGCTGTTAAGGCGGCTATGAAACGCCTATACATTCGAATTAAACGTTGTCAACTAATAAAATAGGTTGCTAAACATTTTTTTTAAATAAATGACATGAAAAATACAGCTATTTGATACGAGTTGTTTGTTTTCCCTTTTTTGTTCAGATTTAACATGACTGATCAACATTTTTTTTTTAAATGTTTTATTTAACAAGGCAAGTAATTTAAGAATAAATTCTTATTTACAATGCCGGCCTACCCCGGCCTCCCCTAACCCGGACAACGCTGGGCCAATTGTGCGCCGCCCGATGGGTGTAGTCACTTTCAAAATCAGTGGTGGAAACATAAGTCGTTTTTTGGAGTATCTGTACTTTACAATTTATATTTGACAACTTTTACTTTTACTTCACTACATTAATAAAGAAAATACATTTTGAATGCTTAGCAGGACAAGAACATTGTCAAATTCACGCACTTATCAAGAGAACGCGTGGTCATCCCTACTGCCTCTGATCTGTCGAACTCACTAAACACAAATGCATCTTTTGTAAATAAGGTCTGAGTGTTGGAGTGTGACCCTGGCTATCCATACATTTGGAAAACAAGAAAATGGTGCTGTCTGCTTTGCTTAATATAAGGAATAATGATTTATACTTTTACTTTTAATACTGAATTATATTTTAGCAATTACATGATACTTATATATTTAAAACGAAATACTTTTAGGCTTTTACTCAAGTAGTATTTTACTGGTTGACTTCCATTTTTACTTCAGTAACTTTCTATGAAGTTATCTATACTTTTACTCAAGTACTTCACCACTGTTCAAGATGAACACATATCCTCCACCAAGCTCATCAATACGGCTATACGCCTGAGATATTGGCGAATGTCAAAAATGTTGCAATGATTTGACATGTTTAGCTAGAAGATGGTGTTTTCGATGACATTTCCAATCTAGCCAAAATAAATAAGCCTATAAACCCAGAGCCACGAATGCTGATTTTGAAATGGAATAGTCTCGTTAAGAACTCGTCAACATGTGAGAGGCAGGTGGTATAGAAAAAGTAGTTATGTTGCTTTCACGCTCCATTGCCACTGACTTTAAATAGAAAACGTTTTTACTTTACCACTCTTTGGATGTGAGCCATTTTCCACTGGGGCGCCCTCATACTTATGCCATTTAGATGTTGTTGTTCGGTATAAGCGCTATGGGCCTTACTGCCTTTAACGAGCATTTCTTCAGGCTGGGGTGGGGGGAGTTTAGCCTATATTTCTACGACCCAAGTGCCTTGCACTTGGAAATGTGGAACATCACATCTTAATGTCTCTCTATACTGCCTCTTTACAGTAGATTACATGGGTGGCGGGAACATCACATCTTAATGTCTCTCTATACTGCCTCTTTACAGTAGATTACATGGGTGGCGGGAAGATTACAGCTTTATGTCTCTATACTGCCTCTTTAGATGAGACGGCTGGCAGCAGGAGAAGCATAGCACAGAGGAGGAGAGACGAAACGTGATAGACCTAATCTCATCTCTAAAGACATCATGATAAAGGAAGACGTACGGCAAGAGATGCTAATATGGAAGACATACGGCAAGAGATGCTAATATGGAAGATGTACGGCAAGAGATGCTATTGGGAACGATAAGAGAGTAACCGGGTAGGCTTTAGCTGAGGGTGCCATAAGAACCCTGGATGCATTGGATTTGTTGTTGCAACAAGTGGAACTCCCATCACCATACTCCTAAAAGTCTCGTATAATTTAAGGACATACTTGCAGTCAAGAGCCCTGGAAGCAGGATTTTAAAACACAGCTTTGGGTGTTAAAACAACGGGCCCTTTCAACAACCTTCGATATTATTTACTTGAGTTATAAGATTATAATCGTTGTAATAATAAAGTCATATTTATAATCACACTATTAACTACCATTATTTCTTATTATAGCTTATTATTATTATTATTACAATTACTATTAGTAAATAGCAGTATAGTTCTAGCAGGCATACATGTTATTGTATAGAAATGGCTCTACATGGAACCCAAAAGGGTTATTTAAATGGTTATCCTGTGGGAACTGCCGAAGAACCCTTTTAAGTTCTAGAATGTATTGTCATTATCGTTATTATTAGCTATGGTAATAATACAATAACATGTATGGTTATCCTATGGGAACAGCCGAATAACCATTTTTGAACCCATTTTTCTAAGAGAGCATAGTGTAGTATTGCATTAGATCATTTGATCGACTCACTCCACGTTGAAATGTTTCTAGAATCCCAAGCCATTTAATTGCATGGATATGCACCGTTAACAGTCATTACAATACTTGTGTTTTTGGATTGGTGTTGGAAATTGGGCAATAAGTAATTATGAAGAATATTCAAATTCAATTCCATTGAAAGTCCAGGCTGTAAGACAACATGTGCAAGCAGTGTTCTTTCTATGGGTACTGTGCATGTTCAAGGCAAGAATACATAAATGTAAAACAGTTCTTTAAACGAGTATGTATATTTGATTCAATTAAAATTGATGTGTACGGACACTTGAATGTCAATCGTCAATTGCATGATTTAGAAACATATGAATATAACAAGAGTATATGTTTGTTAAATAAAGTATAGCAAGGATGAATTCGAATTCCCATTGCCCCTTTAATTAAAAGTATATTTTTGATTTTAGAAGATATCTGATGTATTCCATTGACTATTATAGTTATCTGTATCTCTGCACTAGAATCACTTCAAGTGTTGCTTTCAAATTAGCCTTTGTGTGGCATGAAAAACAGTACAATCATGGATCGCATTCATTAGTGCACACCGAAGCAAAACGTTTAGCATTTGAAAACTTTTCGCAATGAAAACGGGTGTTTTTAATTGAACAAGTTCAGGTTAGCCTCTCCCTTTTCCAATTTGTTTTCTTCTCTTTAGTGACTAGTGAATAGGGCCCAGGTTGTATATGTAAGACGCTCCAGTCCAGGCTTGTAAAGTCCAGCGCCACAATTTCCCTCGACCTAGCACCTATAGTGGGACCTCTGCTTGGTGGGACATACTGAGTAATGTGGTTATGGCATAAAGGGACAGTTCAGCGATTTTACATATTTACATGTTTGTTTCCTAAGCTTGAAATCAGTCTATGGACAAGTAACTGCTATCCACACGTTTTAAACTCATTGTTATAATTGTTATAATTTAAAACCAACTCATTGAGTAACAATCCATTTAAGAGATGATTTGGGCATGGCCTTTTAAACGAGAAGTGGATCCACCTCCTCGACACAGTTATTCCCAACGGTTTAAACAAGTAACCTGTTTCCTTTTTAAATATATCATTGATACCCTCGTGATTAGTCTTGTATGATTTGTATTCTACATCATGGGTGTCTTCTGCTAGATAGAATGTTGACGTTAAGCACGCATCACGGTCACAACTACATATTATTTTTTTAAGCACACATTTTGATATGTATGTATTACCATATAGTTGTCTTTGTATTATGACTGTTTATACCATGGCATTGTTGAATACTGACTAGCTTGAAGGGTATTCTAGAGCGTGCATTATTCACCTATAACGCAAGGTACATTTGCACTGTAGAATTGAATGGCTATAATTCAATTTTACATGTTTTGTTTGAGCTGATTTTGAAGGCAAAAGTCGAATTGAAAACAGGTATTGGTATTGTTGAATTCCATTTTCATAATAGCAAGCTAGGACTGATGGTTTGGTTAGCTAAACTAGCAAGTCTGTTTGTTTGGTTACCACTGTAACTAAAGTTACTGTATCTATCTAGTAAACTAGCTATCTACTTCAGTGGATGTTTAACACATTTCTACCGAAAAATGTAAATATTTCTAGTGGCAAATGTGTTAAATTATAGCGATGGTATAAAAGGGATAATTAACTCGAGGCTCTATGCGTTCTCTGGAAAATAATGCAACTATCAATGTCCGTTTTGGAACACGTCGTTCATTATTTTCCATAGAATGCAAAGCCCCTCGTTGATTACCCCTTATATAATGTATAGTTTGTATTTAGTTATTGTGATGTTGTCATGTGATGTTTTGCCTGAGGAAGACCCTGTTCCGTGGAGACGCGTCCTGCTGTAGCCTGCCGAACCGCTCCTACCATACAGTATAAGCTGTTTGTAAATAGCTCACAAAAGTGTGAATAATTGCCTGCTTGTCTTTTTATGGGTATAATATGACCCCAACGTTTGATTTGACCTTCATCCTTTAAGTCATAGTTAGTGCCGTATATATAATGACTGTAGAACATATGTTTCTATAGCCCATCTTTTGATTTTAGGTATAGTCTATTGATTAAAGATATATTATCTCATATTTAACTATTTACTTACTTATATATTTGTTGCTTTGGTTCTTTTATCCATAGAAAAGCTACATCCCTTTTCTGCCAAATTGATATTAAGTTGTAGATAGTCTATCCACACTAATTGCCTGAGCATTTCTGAGAATGTCCAGTTTTCATAACATGACATTGAAAGTTGTTATATGCCGAACGGAGATAGGACACAATGAGTAGAATTTTTACGATTTGATCATATATTCACAATAGTGTGTGCCTTTTTAAAAGTGATTCAAAAAATAACGCGCATCGAAAAACCTTACATTTCTGTATAGGCCCAGTTTGGAGATTCATTAAGGAATCTGTAACAAAAAGTAATCCGATTACTAAATATCGCGCACGAATTACTGTCAAATATTAGCCACATTTAATCAGTGCATTAATTCCCATTTGGAGAGAGAAAAAAAATCATACTAAGGCTATAAACCACAAGGCAACATTACCTATAGGTTTCCACGACAGTAGTACATATTTGGGAAGAGTAAAAAAGTGGATTTCCCTTTGGAATGTGTTTCGCTCTTTGTTTTCTAACACACAAATTGACATCATTTCGCTATTATTGTTATATTGAATAAAATCATATAAATATTACCTATATCAAGGTAGGCCTTTCCATTTCCTATAGTACTCAATACTGAGTCGTTTCCATTCGGCAACATTGGAATCTTGGATAAAGTATCATTCCATGTTTTTCACCTGCCTGGGTTAAGCCATGGTCAGAGGCAGAGCCACATATCAAAATATACTGAACAAAAGCAACATGCAACATTTTCAACGATTTTACTGAGTTACAGTTCATATAAGGAAATCAGTCAATTGAAATAAATAAATTAGGCTCTAATCTTTGGATTTCTCGGGAGCCAGGTCCAGATAATCAAGGGCTTTATTATAGACAGAAATGCTCCCCAGTTGGCTGGTGGCTGGTCTCAGACGATCCCGCAGGTGAAGTAGCCGAATGTGGAGGTCCTGGGATGGCGTGACTTGTGATCTGCAGTTGTGAGACTGGTTGGACGTACTGCCAAATTCTCTAAAATGACGTTGGAGCAAGTTTATGGTAGAGAAATTAACGTTAAATCCTCTGGCAACAGCTCTGGTGGACATTCCTGCAGTCACCATGCCAATTGCACACTCCCTCAAAACTTGAGACATATGTGGCATTGTGTTGTGTGACAAAAATTCACTTTTTAGAGTGGCCTTTTATTGTCCTCAGCACGAGGTGCACCTGTGTAATGGGATGTAAAC
The DNA here is from genome assembly GCA_023634145.1 of Thymallus thymallus. Classification (NCBI taxonomy): domain Eukaryota; kingdom Metazoa; phylum Chordata; class Actinopteri; order Salmoniformes; family Salmonidae; genus Thymallus; species Thymallus thymallus. Next base: position 31,063,245 of record CM042415.1, on the reverse strand, counting down.
AAATTTGTGCACAATATTTGAGAGAAATAAGCTTTTTGTGTGTAAGGAACATTTCTGGGTTCTTTTATTTCAGCTCATGAAACACCGGACCAACACTTAACATGTTGCGTTTATATTTTTGTTCAGTTTGGCCATAGTTGGGCCTACTGTACACCTGAACTCATCAAATGCAATGAAGCAGATACAGCAGCAGATGGCAACATTGCCATGTCGTCATCATCAGTAAGGCATTTCTCCTACAGTAGCCTACCGGTATTATAAGGGCTCAATGTTGCAGGCCTCTACAACATTAACATTACAAAAGAAAAGCTATGGATGTTTGACTCGTTTAATCAACGCTAATCATATGTCTAATAGGCTTGAAGCCTACCTAAATTCAAGAAGAAAAATAAATAAATAAAATAACCCAGACAAACATTCTCACAAAAGCAATGCTCATTTCTGAAGTCTGACTTTTAATTCGTCTGAGAAAAAAAGATGAACTTTAGGCTACAAAGTAGTAAAGGGGTTTCTACAACTTTTATTGTGAAGAGCTTATTGTTTTCAGTCAAAAACAGGGGAACTTTAAATGTAACTGTTCATTAATTGCAATCAGATACGATGTATTTACATTTGTTATGATATAAAACGAAATACAGCATTTTCAAACGATGATGGTTGGGCATATAATTGGTGCGTAAAACAGAGTTAAGATAATAATTATTGTATGGGGAAAGACGTAGCCTATTCAGACAGAATACAAATCGAATAGTTTATAATTAACTGAATATTCACAGAATGCATAGGGTAAATGTAGATCAATTTACTAATTAATAGCAGTATAATGTTTTTATGAGAAATGTTTCAGCTTCTTAAATTATATTCGTAGGCCTAAAGGGTTTGCGGGTTGCCAGTTAGCGCTCTCACCAACATTTCAATATCAATCAATTCAGGGAATGTATATTCATTCATTCTTACTCTGATGGAGCTAGAATGGAAATGTCCCAAAGATTTCAGTTTTTACTTTTCCAATTACAGGAGGCTTGTTCTTCTGAGTTGAGATTTCATATTTTAGGCTATGAGTTATGGAGCATATTGGGAATATGAGACAGAATATGAATATAAACAAGGAAGAAGTTATTTACCCATTTCCTTCAAACAGGGCATCGAATGGTTTCAATTAATTACGAGAAGAAAAAAAAAGCCAAGTGGACCTCCAAAAACAGAGCCAACCCTTGGCGGGCGAGGAGACGCCTTATGTTGTTTAATAAATTATAATATAGTTCATTTTCATTGAACAACCTTCAAGTCTCTTGTTTTTCTGTCTTTTTGTTTCAGTAGTTCCACATACAGCTAACTGGGACTCTTAAATTTGTTGACGACCTTCTTCTCTTTTACTCGCCTGTTCTGAAACCAGATAGTCACTTGTCGCTCTGTCAGGTTTGACTGATCAGATATCCTTCGTCGTTTGTCCTTTGTGATAAATTTATTGGCGGCATACTCCCTTTCCAGTTCTTTCAGCTGTACCTTGGTGTAGGGCACGCGCTTCTTCCTCCCACGTCGAATAGAGCTGCAATCCCCTCCAGATACAGTGTCTGTGCGAAGAGCATAACCACATGCTTAATTAGCAAAGACACATCCGGAAAATTTGAAAAACCGTAGTATAGTTTCCAATAACGATTGGGTCTGTCGTGCCTATCCACAATTCACATTTCGGTGACAAGATGGATGATGATTTCTTCAAACAAATTATTAACATGCAAATTGTAAAAGGAAAAACAACGCAGGCCGAATGATAGTGTTTCTATTTTTGCTAAAGAACTGAGGTCTATAATGTTGAAATACAAATAATACATACGCTTGTGAAAACATTTAAGAATGTATAGCCTTAAGCCCATACCTTGAATGGACGATTTCCATAGGTGGTTTGACTGTGGCTGGTCCTTAGCGCAGTAAACCTGACCATTCCATCCGTTGGTGATAGCCCATGGCTGATAAGGCTCCACCGGCAGAAGAGGCTCATGCCTGGGCTCGGTGGGTCCGCTGAGGGTGGGTACCCCCGGGACGTCCAGATAGCTGGAGACAGGTTGGTAAGGGCTGGAGGAATAGCCTTGGTAGAAAGCGAATTCCTTCGCCCTGGACCCTGGGAACTCCTCTCCTGAAACGGATGTGTCCATGTATGTGTCCCCATATACAGAGGAGGGCTGCGCGCAGTTCTTGACGCTGCCGTGTGACATCCTACACGGGTAGTAGCTGCTGCCAAAATATCCATAAGGCAAGGACGCATTTGATGAACTTTGAGCTGCAGAACAGGGGCTGCATTGTTTGACAGCTTCGCCCATGCCAGATACTGGCACCTCGCTCGACGTGTAGGTAGTGCTTGGAGCCAGGGACGTCGGATGCGCCAACAAATTCCTGCACTGATTTGCTGCAAAATTGCCCCCTGCAAACCCCTCCATGTTTTTTTTAATCTCATCCAAACCGTTATCATACAGGAACATAATCGGGTCAATCCAGCGAGAATGGAGAAGTAATGATGCTGTCATAGCATGCCCTACATCGAGACAACCAGCGCTTTTTAAAAAATCCTCACGACTGAAAAAATAGATACGAAATCTGGGAGAGTATCCGATACTCACGCGCCTGTGTAGACCTAAAGATCGCAAGGCTATTGGGCAAAGCCAGGCACGTGATATGCAAAGGAGATTATAAATTTCTAGAATGCAGATAATGCGGATCCATGCCCAAAATGTTTATACTCTAAAACAATATAGCATTTAGGAGGAAAATGACTACATTTTTTAAACAAGATTAGCAGTTTCGAGATATCATACATGTAACGATAGGCCTACACGCTATATAGTTGTGATTCATTAATCTATTGGAAGCTGTCTGATGTCCTTCTGGGTTTATAGCCTAGCATTTTTCTGAGGAAACATCACATGGACGGAGACTGACACATTTAAATCATGTTTGTCAAAACTCGGATAAAAACAGTAGAATGGAGAGGCGGTGGACGCAGATGTATGCATGCAGCCATTACTCATTTCAATGTATCAACAGTTATATGGCCAAGGCCGTTTGTACGAAACATGTTTAATGGGTTGATTCAAATCAAATGAATTAATTTATATTCTTTTTTTTTTATTACACCGCGTGAGTCTGGAAAATAATTTAAACTACTTTCTAATTTACCAGAATTCACAGAGCTTGGAAACAACGTGCTGCAAAATACACCAAATCCATGTTTTTGTTCGATACGTTAATCCCACATTTTAATTACACACGAAGTAGCCTAGATTTTGTTTTTGCCTAATATGAAAATATCAAGTAAGGTGAAACTGCATTAAAATGCTTTGGTGGAGAAACATCAGTCATGCAAACTGTAAAGGAAATAATTAGTAGTCTGTGCGTAAAATTCACTGAAAAGTAAACCTATCTGCTATCTGCTGTTCAGTCTCTTATAGGCTTTATAACCTACCGACAGAAAGCAGCTAGCACACTATTTGGCAGAGATCTCTTTCACATATGGGTTACACTGCTGGAGGCCAATGACAAGGTCAAGTTTAAAGTTAGTTGCAGTCCGTCTAGCCAGAGATGTTGTTGTCATTCAACCACTGACCGTATGGCTTGAATTCCTTCGGGAGAGGTGAGAATTGAATTGTTGAACATAAACGTTGGTGATCTTTTGTAGATGTTTAAAGAAACCTCTGCGCGTATTCAATATAGCCTGTAGCATTTCCTATTGACTTGTGGGGTATGTCTTCATTTGTCCATTTGAGCTTTTGGCAAAGTAGTGAGGAAATTGTGTAATTGCAGAAACATGCTGAACATAAACATGTAAGGGCATCCGACCGGTTTTCGTGTTTACCGACATGTCATTTCTCCAGGGGTTATATCACCTGGGTAAAGACATAGTTCCTAGTTTGCCAGGGCTAAACCCATTCCACTCGCATTTCAGACATGTGAAACGTTAGCAGACAATAGGAAACTGTGGTTTCAAAGAGAAGTTCAACTGCACCATATTTTCTTATCATTAAGAATGAGAGAAACATTCTGCTCTCCCATGATTTGTTATGCACGTGGTAATAATAGGCTATCTCAGTTAGGCTACAGGCTACTAGAGGAATTTAGCTAATCAACTCGAATCAATGACAAAGTAACTATTTGTGAAATTGCATTTTACTTGTGGACAAATATAAATGTGAAAATTCGGTCTGAATAAAACAATAAAATACAAATAGAATTAGCAAAAGGCTACAAGCTCGCCACTGGCTTTCTCTGAGAGAACGAACGAACAATGTGTACGGCATTTCTTCCATTAGATGTAGTTGGTTGGAATAATTGAATAACAATCTATTCGACATTTTACAAGCATCAAGATAAGGCCGAGAAGGTGCCTTTTATGGTTAAGGTATTTGCAGGAGACAATTAGGATTGTGACACTGCACTAAAATGTCTTAACCTGTATTCTTCATAGCTATTCAACTGATACACCGTTCCCGATATATAGCCTTCCCCTATATGTTTGAGATCCAAAGTTGGACATAGAGTAGGTCTACAAGATTCATGACCCGAATATACAATATCCTGGAAAACTGTTTATTTTCGAAATTGGACATATCTATTGAAATCTGGTTCCACGGTTTCGGTCGATGCTGTTAGTAAGTTATTTTAGAGGGGATGAGGGATAGGCCTACTGCTATACTTTACTGTGTTTCATTCCAAGCCTAGGGCTTATTGCCATCCAACCGAGTAGGCAGGAAATATCACAGCCATCGCCATGGCTGCTAAACTCCTTCATTTCTCTGCGAACGAAGCCGAGTTCAATGAGGCTGGGCTGTCATGTTAAACCATATGTTAGGCCTATGTTATTTATGCCAATATTCATGCGGCTTTGAGATAATTCAATGGTCGTAGTAGAGACATTAGCGGCCCTACCGCAGACATCGAAAAAGCGTAATGTAGCCTGTCATAAATAAAACAATGACGCAATGCTACTACCAACATTGAACATGGCCAGACCCCAGTGCAGTGGTGGAGTGTACCTGTGAGTGAAAGGAGGGTATAGAACCTATACTCCTATCTGGCATGATGGTCACACACTCGGGCACTTTCTAGACAAATATGGCTTGCGGTGCCATAGACACACATCGGCTGTGGAGTTATATCACAAAACAAAACACACAAGATGGTAGAAGTCAATTAAGACCTTTTAATAATTAAAATGGGCAATCTATTGTTGGGAAAAATAAGATATTTTGAAGACTTACTACTTCAGGAATAGTAGTGGTAGCTTTGCACGAGCCTTGGCTTGTGGGATATGGAACGGCTCATAAGAGCAGGAGCCTATCTCCTGTTTCTGTAGCGCGAGGCAGCTTGATGTACAAGTACACCACCTGGACAGGATGCTAGTCAATCCCAGGGCCTTACCTCCTTAATGCTGAGTGCCAAGCAGAGACGCATTGTGTCCCATCTAATCCTATGTATATTGTCATTCGAAAGTATCGTTTTTTATAAATTGATGGTCTATTTAAGAACGGAGTTTAGAATGTCACTAAAACTTGTAGCTCTGTGTAGATGGTAATGTACACATTTTGTTCTAATCCAATAAACCGGTTTGAACTGCATTTAAATATTATTGTATTGTTTATTATCTGGCTGTGGCTCATTAAGGACTTCGCTTAATTGCAGTAACCCACTATTTAGATTTTAATTGGCCTATAGCCCTCTAGCTATAACATTCGTCTGAGTATGACCTTTCAGATGTTTTAGAAATACAATTTTCGTTAAGGGTATATTTCGAAATAGAAACATTTCAGAAATACTAGGCTATACAACATTTTCCCAAAATATTTTGTTGTTAAGCATAACACAAATGTTAACAACAAACAGCGATGTCCTATGCCAATTGAATAAATACAATTATTACACTAATAACATCATTACTAAACCATTAATAATTTTATCATTACTATTATATTTGACATTACTGTTGGAGTCGCGGTAATAGAACTAAACCAATCAGCGAATGACGTGTCCTGCCGGATGAGCGTTGTGGAATCAATTTCATTAAAACAATAGTCTCCTGCTGACTGACTGGAGTGTGTAGCTCGTTCGATAGTAACATAAAATGACGTGTAGATACACCTTACGCCTCGTGCTAATTTATAGGAAAGATAGTGAGATTATATTGAAACATGCAATTTTTCTCAGAATATTGTTTTATTCTAATGAACGAAATATCACCTTATAATATTGTAGCCTATTTAGTTAAAAAAAACACCTGCTTAGTTTATAAATAGCGTGTGCAATATAATGTATTTTTCGATGAGTCGACAGCCATTATTGATCCCTGCTAGTCAGAATTTGTGCTGGCTTGGGATTTAATTCACTAATAGTAACACACAGATATAAAATAGTCATGAAATCTTTGTGGAGCCAAACCTGGTAAATAATTCCCTTGATGTCTAACACTTATGAGCAAAAAATCCTTAATTTCCCTAAAAGTCAGTAGCTCCATAACCTCTGTAAGAAAGTAGAATTTGAACAGAAAAGCACTAATTTCTGAATATATTGTGCACGTGGAACAGAACAAAGTTCCTTATTTACTTCTGTCAGTGCAGTTGGCTGCTGGTCGCTAGGCTACAACCTGCAGAGGTGTCAATGCAGTTGGCTGCTGGTCGCTAGGCTACAACCTGCAGAGGTGTCAGTGCAGTTGGCTGCTGGTCGCTAGGCTACAACCTGCAGAGGTGTCAATGCAGTTGGCTGCTGGTCGCTAGGCTACAACCTGCAGAGGTGGAAGATCACACCATTTCACTTCTCTTTTCTCTAGGTGCACTGCATTTGTAGTCACAGTAGATTGATTGAGGCACAAGAGTGCTTTATCAAAGCTTGAATGCACATCTACAGATATTTGTTTTAATAAGAGTTTAGTCCACAACATGTACCAGTGACCCCCACCCAACCCAAGCAGCAGGCCTATGGTGTGAGGATGCAAACAGCAACAGCATACACTTTGCTCTGCCTCTTGCTGCGACAGTGGTTTCATCTCAGATTGGTCCCTATTCCTACACAATGCACTAAGTGTGACCAGGGCCCATAGGGAACAAGGTGCCATATGGGACACAGTGTAGAACCAGGCTCTCTGGCTAAACCAGAGCCATCCAGGGGGATCTTTCACTTTACCCTGGTTGCTCTGCTCTATAGAATATAGGACCAAAGTGGTGCTCTGTTTGTAATACCTGCCAAGCAGATAACACAGCACTTAGTCTCCCGTGCTTAATGGACTTTTTATGGGCTAGTCTTGTGATCGTGTGACCTATGGCATCCTGGCCTCTGTGTCTCTCTTGGTAAACTAGATCAGAAACATGCCGCTCCCTTCTTTGTCTTGGGAGAGAAAGAGCGAGCGAGCAAATACAAGAGTTTTCAATTTCCATCAGAAAACAAGGACCTCCTTAATTTTTGATAACCATTTCACCCCGTAACTAAAGAGCCCCTTCAATCTACAAAGTTCTGCTGGTGTATACTGGAAGCACTTCCCTTCTTGCGTCTACAAGTTTTCTGTTTTCCTGACACACTTTGGAAGGCCTCTCCTACCTCAGGGTTAACTCAGTATTATATTGGCAAACTCCTAGGAATCACATACACTGACTATACAAAACATTAAGAACAGCACTTTCCATGACAGAGTGACCATGTGAAAGCTATGATCCCTTATTGATGTCACTTGTTAAATCCACTTCAATCAGTGTAGATGAAGGGGAGGAGACAGGTTAAAGATTGTGCCTTTGACTGGGGTATGGTAGTACTTGCCAGGTGCACTGCTGTATTAAGAAACGCTGCTGGGTTTTTCCACGCTCAACAGTTTCCTGTGTATCAAGAATTCTTCAAAGGACATCCAGCCAAATTGACAACTGTGGGAAGCATTGCCGTCAACATCGGCCAGCATCGCTGTGGAACGCTATCGACACTTTGTAGAGTCCATGTCCCGACGAATTGCAACTCAGTATTAGGAAGGGGCTCCTAATGTTTGGTATACTCTGTGTATAAGAACCCCTATTGAATTATGTAGGCTTCCTTCACAACCACCTTCACACAGTCATGCGCACTCAGGCTCACTCCTCCCAGTCTGGCAGGCCTCATAGGGCAGCAACAGAGGCGCTCCACTTCTCACTGGTCTCAGAGCAGCAACAGAGGCGCTCCCCTTCTCACTGGTCTCAGAGCAGCAACAGAGGCGCTCCACTTCTCACTGGTCTCAGAGCAGCAGAGGCGCTCCACTTCTCACTGGTCTCATAGGGCAGCAACAGAGGCTAAATAAAAGCAGTCACCTACAGACATGATTGACAGTATGTGAGCTGGCTTAATAATGCAACGCCTCAGACATATCTTTTCACTATTCCTTTACTAGAATACATATTTGTACAGTGATGACAAACTGCTCCAAAAGACTGGTCTAATAATTTGGATCAGTCTTCGTCAGGCACCTAGTCTTCCTCCTGCAAACACAGTATAGACACAGCACATCTCCTCCTGCAAACAGACAGTACAGACACAGAACATCTGTGCGAGGGTTTAGGGTAGTGGGTAAAAAAAGCAATCCAATAATCACTAGCAATGATTGACAGATGGAAACAACACCCCTACAATCTCTCAAATTTTATTTAACATTCAAAGCACATACAAATAAGACGGGAACGTTCTATCCCAGACTATCCCTCCCCGTGTCAAGAGAAAATAAACCCTACCCTAATAGGAAGTGAAAAACAACTAAAACAAATCAATGACCAGGATCAATACATGTGAAGTTGCAGTGAGGTGGGGGAGTGGTGACAAGAACTAAGAATCATCTGAAGTCTCAGTGGCCTATTGTTGACGAGTGAATGTGGTCAGTGGTCTATTGTTAACGAGTGAGTGTGGTCGTTAACGTGGGTCATTTCCTTGGCAACGCCTGGGTCGGCTGTCCATGACGACGTGTTCTAGGATAGCACCGATATCATCATTGTGATAGAGGAAGTGGTTAATCAGCCTACTGAGCGACAGTGACTTTGGAGATCCTCCCCACACCTCAAACATCCACTGCCTTGTAGCCTAGCGATCTAAAACATTAAAGGAATGCTACTTTAACAAAAGGGAGGATCACACACAGGTAACATGACTCCCATCTTAAGAGACAGTAGTATAGTACTCTGTTAAGATGATCGTTCACATAATCACGGCTGGCTGCGCCCTCTTGGCTTTGACCCAATAAGTCTTGACAAGTCCTGTGGAGCAAACCGACGCACCCTAACTACATGGCAGTAGTCTTGTATGGAACAGACCCTGGTAAGGCTATGGATGGGGCAGAGGTGGGGTGGTGTTGCCCCGCCCCTATTGGCCCTCCTCCTTCTCCTCCTCCTCCCGCAGGAACTGGAAGACGGAGGAGAAGTCTTTGCTGGCGTAGCCCCGTGCACACATCATGCGGTATATCTGGTGGGCCAGGGAGCCCAGAGGGACAGGGGTCTTAGTGTTGGTGGCTGTGGCCTGGGCAAGCCCCAGGTCCTGAAGAGGAGACACACTGATCAGGCACAGCACAGATAAACATGTCAAACGCACATTTCTGTCACGTTACATTATTAATACCATTACTGACATTAACTAAAATAAAGTCACAGGAAATTAAAGAGCCCCTGAAGAATCATCTGCTGTGTCAATCAAATGTTTGTGTACTAAAGAGATCGGCGTAAAGGAGAATGAAAGAGACCCACCTTGGCCATGAGTTGGGTCCCAAAGCCTCCCTGGTAGTTGTTTCCAGAGGGGACTCCCTCCATGACACCAGGTACAGGGTTGTAGGTGTCGCTGGACCAGCAGCGGCCTGAACTCATGTTCAGGATCTTAGCCAGTAGCTTAGGGTCAAGACCTAGTCTGTCAGCAGGCAGACGGACAGATTCAGGAAATCACAAGCATTATTTTAACCATTCGTTTCAGTTACAAGTTTAAGGTGGGTTACTGTTTACCGTGTGGCATTTTTATGATTGCTGGTTAGCCATAACTACAAGTAAAGGACAAAATCATTGATATGTAGATATCAGTTGATAGAGAATGTCTTGAGCTTTTTCATTGGATAGTTACTTTAAGAGTGTGACTATAGTGTACAGTCGTTGCCAAAGGTTTTGAGAATGAAAAGTCATTTTGCTGCTTCAGTGTTCTTCGATCTTTATGTCAGTAGTTACTATGGTACACTGAAGTATAATTACAAGTATTCCATAAGTGTCAAAGGCTTTCATTGACAATGACATTCAGTTTATGCAAAAAGTCAATATTTGCAGTGTTGACCCTTCTTTTTCAAGACCTCTGCAATCCGGCCACATCCTGACTGATGGCAGGCCATTCTTGCATAATCAATGCTTGGAGTTTGTCAGAAGTTGTGGGTTTTTGTTTGTCCACCCGCCTCTTGAGGATCGACCACAAGTTCTCAATGGGATTAAGGTCTGGGGAGTTTCCTGGCTATGGACCCAAAATGTCAATGTTTTGTTCTCCGAGCCACTTTTGCCTTATGGCAAGGTGCTCCATTATGCTGGAAAAGGCATTGGTCGTCACCAAACTGTTCTTGGATGGTTGGGAGAAGTTGCTCCCAGAGGATGTGTTGGTACCATTCTTTATTCATGGCTGTGTTCTTAGGCAAAATTATGAGTGAGCCCACTCCCTTGGCTGAGAAGCAACCCCACACATGAATGGTCTGAGGATGCTTTACTGTTGGCATGACACAGGACTGATGGTAGCACTCACCTTGTCTTCTCCGGACAAGGTGTTTTCCGGATGGCCTTGCTGGACTTTCTTGGGCGCCCTGACGCCTTCTTCACAACAATTGAACCGCTCTCTTTGAAGTTCTTGATGATCCGATAAATGGTTGATTTAGGTGCAATCTTACCAGCAGCAATATCCTTGCCTGTGAAGCCCTTTTTGTGCAAAGCAATGATGACGGCACGTGTTTCCTTGCAGGTAACCATGGTTGACAGAGGAAGAACAATGATTTCAAGCACCACCCTCCTTTTAAAGCTTCAAGTCTGTTATTCTGACTCAATCAGCATGACAGAGTGATCTCCAGCCTTGTCCTCGTCAACACTCTCACCTGTGTTAACGAGAAAATCACTGACATGATGGCAGCTGGTCCTTTTGTGGCAGGGCTGAAATGCAGTGGAAATGTTTTTTGGGGATTAAGTACATTTTCATGGCAAAGAGGGACTTTGCAATTAATTGCAATTCATCTGATCACTCTTCATGACATTCTGGATTATATGCAAATTGCCATCATCAACACTGAGGCAGCAAACTTTGTGGAGACCAATACTTGTGTCATTCTCAAAACTTTTGGCCACGACTGTAGTGATATTTTTTTATTCCTTTTCCTCCCCAATGTCGTGATATCCTGGTAGTTACAGTCATGGTATCCTGGTAGTTACAATCTTGTCCCATCACTGTAACTCCCGTAACTAACCCGGAAGCCAGCTGCACCAATGTGTCAGAGGCAACACCGTACACCTGGCGACTGTGTCAGTATGCATGCGCACGGTCAGCCACAGGAGTCGCTAGAGCGCGGAGGTCAAGGACATCCCGGCCGGCCAAACCCTCCCCTAACCTGGACAACGCCGGGCCAATTGTGCGCCGCCTCATGGGTCTCCCGGTCGCGGCCGGCTGCGACACAGCCTGTGATCGAACCAGGATCTGTAGTGATGCAGCTAGCACTGCGATGCAGTGTCTTCGACCGCTGCGCCACTCGGGAGGCCCATAACTAGTGCAGTGTTACAGATCTGTACGATACTCAGGGCATGGTTCTGTTCATCAAGCCTTAAGTGCAACACAACATATTTTGTTGGAGATGCATTCAGAGCAGAGATCGTATTGGCAATACTCAACCTGATGCCAAGGTTCATGGTCTCAGCGGTTCCGATCATGCCTATCGCCAGCAGCATATTGTTGCAGATTTTGGCTGCCTGTAAGAAACAAGAAACACACATTGTATGCAGTCAATAACGTCCCTAGTATGAACGTATTTAGTGCGTCCCAAATGGCACCCTATTCCCTAAAGTAAGGCCCTGGTCACTATATAGTGCACTATATAAGGAATAGGGTGCCATTAGAGACGTAGCTCTTGTAAATGTGTATGCCTACCTGTCCAGTGCCGACGGCCCCACAGTATACCACGTTGGCTCCCATACAGGTGAGCAGCTCCAGGGCTGCAGTAAACTCCGTCTCCACCCCCCCCACCATGAAGGTTAGCTTCCCTGAGCTGGCAGCCCCCACACCTGGAGGAGGATATGCACATCCTAAACTTCAGAATACGTTGGTGAAGTCCAAACGTTGTACATTTGGGTGCATAGCTCGCACACACGCACCAGACAAGCACACGCACAGGCCTTGGGATGGGCTGTGCTCGTAGCATATAAAACATGCATGTCGGTTTCATTAGAATAGTATGTCTGTCAGTCACTGTTGTTGGTTCTCAGCTCCTCAAAACTGTTATGAGGTAATCACGGAAAGATTTATGTAAATCTATAAAGCACTTTACTAAACAGTAGTTTGCTCCCTTGTCAAACACCCACCCTTCGTTTGGGTGACAAAGTAATTCCACATAAAAGCTACTGAAATGAAAAGTGAGACAAGCTTGTGGATTCTTTCGATAGCAACAGTTTCATACTCATTCAAACATAAGGTTGCGGGGAAAGTAAAGGTAGTGAAACATATTCAGACAAAATGAAGTGGCAGCAATAAACTGTCAGAGCACAGAGAGAAAGAGATGTCTCAAATCCCACATCAAATGTGGTGGGGTAACCATTTTTATTTATTTAAATGGGGGAGATTTTCTTAAAATGCATTAAAAACCTTAAACAAGCTACGCAAAGCATCAACGTGCGTACATAAAAAGGCAACCCTTTAATTTCTGTTGCCAAAGTTACAGGCCCTCCGTCTCATACTAGTGAGCAGTGTGAGACGACTCTGCCATATCACACAGCCTGGGAACCAACACACACACCAATTACTGAGTCTCTGTAAGGACATGTATTACAGTGAAAGTGAATGTGTTTGTTGGTGGCTACGTAGCTAGAGTCCTGTGGTTAAACGTTTTCATTCCAGTCAGAAAAGTAGCCTTTCATGATAAACACTTCCCAAGGCTTTACATACGAGTCTATTGATTAAAATAAATATATTTTTCTGTGTCGCAATGGCTGGATTTGGGACTAGGCTACTGACAGAGCAGGAGAGCGTCCAAAATAGCACCCCATTCCCTATATTGTGCACTACTTTTAACTAGGTCCCTGTGGGCTCCGGTCAAAAGTAGTGCACTATATAGGGACCAGGGTGCCATTTGGGACGTAAATGTGAATTTCCTATTATTGCTCTAGAAAACAAGGCATTCCTTCCAACAGTGCGTCTGCTGCCAAACCTCTCTGACGCACTGTGGGCTCTGGATGGAAGAGACAACCAGAGGGACGTTGTTTTTTACAGTCTCTCAAAGCACAGGGAAACAGCCCAATTATAGACCATCTCTCACAATAAAATTATACTACGCAAGTAAGTCTGGGTGGGAGAAGCCCGAATTGGGCGACAGTAAAGCTCCTTGCTGGATTCAGAACAAGCAGAGTTGGAATTTCTAAACATGATGTGTGCTCCTGGGTTTGTGTGTGTGTGCGGTCTTGGTTACAGTACCATCTCCTGGGTAACAACGACACCAGTCTCCTCTCATTCCCCTGTGCTCCATTACTACCATGTAACACGTATTGTCACACACAAGTTTTTTTTCCTCTGACCACCATAACATGTTCAACCACTGGCATTCCAGCACAGTATCAAGGTAGTAACATGCTGCAATACTTGACTCTAAGCACACCCACACCCCTGTGACCTGCAGCCACCCAAGTTCAATGTGGGAAGCTGGACAGTCTTAATCCATGAGCACCTCCACAGGAAGGATGTATATAAATCATTACTAATCTTTAGGGCCTGATCGTAAAATATGCCAACATCAACTCAAAGAAAGTGGCTTTCCTCAAGTTTAAAAGCTGAGTTCAAACCAACAGTTTGTAGTGTATGTGACAGTGTGTGTGTGTATATGTGTGTGTGTACTCCCAAGACTGTGTGACAGTCAGTTTTACGGCTTGGAGCCTTTCTGAAGGCCAGTACGGCTCTCCTTAATGTTTCCTACTCCTACACGGTGTCTGCATCCCAAACGGCAGCCTATTTCCCATTTAGTGCACTACAGGGCCCGTAAGGTACTCCTCCTCTTTGTAACCCAGGATGTCAGGTAGGTAAGGTTCTCCTCCTCCTCTTTGTAACCCAGGCTGTCAGGTAGGTAAGGTACTCCTCTTTGTAACCCAGGCTCAACAATCTACACGAGAAGCAGAGAGACTGGATGGATACACCATTTTGTCAGATATGAAAGGCAATCCAGTGTCTGCCATTTTAACCTGAACCTAGGTCCACATGGGAGTCTGCTGTCCTGGGTAGAGTCACTGGGCTGTCAGGAGAAATGCAATGCAGTCCTCCTCCAAGTGTAATTCACAGACATGAGTACACATATGATCAGGATGGAGATGTTTCTCTTGATATAACTTGGTCAAATGGTTTGCAGTAAAAATATTTGTAATTGTTGTGAAGTTGTGCTATGAGAGAGTGATGAATTGGAAGTAGACTTAAAAAAAAAAAACAGATGTTTTCAGAAGAGGGGCACAAATAAAGAGAGAGAGCAGGGATCTGAGAACGGAGCGTTTGAGTGGAAGGGTCATCGGATCAAACTCCAGATGCTGGGTTCTGAAATAATCCACATCGTGGGCCACAAATGTGCTAGAGAGCTCCATCTCCTAAATCTGGTCCATTACAACAGTTAGGGAGTGGAAAGGTTGGTCCTCTCAGATTGCAGCAGAGACCCCCAAGGCAATGTCTGCGTCCCAAATGGCACAACTCCTACGAGCACAGGTCAAAAGTAGCGCACTATATAGGGAATAGTGCCATTTGGAACACAGCCTGTATTAGTCCTTACCTCCAGACACAGGCGCGTCCATAAAAACAGCCCCCATCTTCTCCGCGGCTACGGCCATCTCCTTGGAAACGGCTGGGTCGATGGTGCTGGAGTCGATGAGTAGTGAGCCCTTCTTAACCTTCCTGTAGAACAGTAAAGTGCCCACCTTATAGTTTAAACAACCGTCTGAAGGGTTTCTGTTTAAGACAGACAGCAAAGTGACTTGACTTGGACTTGATGCTTTTATTAGGGCTCGGGTCAAAAGTAGTGCACTATAAAAGGGAATAGGGTTCCATTTGGAATAGGGTTCCACTTGGGACACAGCCAGTGAGAGTAAGGGATCTTACTTGAGGATACCGTTGGGTCCAGTGTAAACCTCGATGACGTTGGGACTGGAGGGCAGCATGGTGACGATACGGTCTGCCTGGTCTGCCACCTCCGCAGGGTTATCCACGATCTGACAAAACAGGGCTTTATTCATTAGGGCACACCGTAGCAAAATGTTTCAAAAACAAAAATGAGTGTTTCTTATTGGACAAGTTCAGGTAGTCCCTCCCTGTTTTAGTCTGTTCTTGCCTAATGAACAAGCTACACCTCAGGCAAGCACAACCAATAGGATTCAATGAAGAAGTAGAAAGGCAATGATGAGTCAAAGCTGATGGACTCAGTTTGGATTGGACACTCATTTTAGTGGTTCCTATTAAGTGCATTCAGAAAGTATTCAGACCCCTTGACTTTCCCACATTTTGTAATGTTACAGCCTTACTCTAAAATGGATTAAATGGTTTATTTATCATCAAAACTACACAATACCACATAACGAGAGAGTAAAACTGGATTTTAGAAGTTTTTGCAAATGTATTAAAAATATCACATTTACTTAAGTATTCAGACTCTTTATGCAGTACTTTGTTGAAGCACCTTTGGCAGCGATTACAGCCTTGAGTCTTCTTGGGTATGACGCTACAAGCTTGGCACACCTGTATTTGGGGAGTTTCTCCCATTCTTCTCTGCAGATCCTCTCAAGCTCTGTCAGGTTGGATGGGGAGCGTTGCTGCACAGCTATTTTCAGGACTCGCCGGAGATGTTCGATCAGGTTCGTCCAGGCTTTGGCTGGGCGACTCAAGGACATTCAGAGACTTGTCCCGAAGCCACTCCTGCGTTGTCTTGGCTATGTACTTAGGGTTGTTGTCCTGTAGGAAGGAAACCATCGCCCCAGTTTGAGGTTTCGTTCCTACAGGACAAACGCTCTGGAGCAGGTTTCCTCCAGACGTGACACTTGGCATTCAGGCCAAAGAGTTCAATCTTGGTTTCATCAGACCTAATTGGTAGAGTGCTGCAGAGATGGTTGTCCTTCTGGAAGGTTCTCCCATCTCCACAGAGGAAGTCTAGAGCTTTGTCAGAGTGAACATTGGGTTCTTTGTCACCTCCCTGACCAAGGCCCTTCTCCCCCGATAGCTCAGTTTGGTCGGACGGCCAGCTCTAATGGAGGCCACAGTGTTCTGTCTCTGATCTCTTGAGATCTTGAGAAGACTAATGAGACCATAGGCTGACTGGTAAAAGCCACATGAGGGGGAACTTCAGGGGAAGTCCAGGCATCTCAAGGATGATCATTGCTGAGGACTGTTTTTTTATTTAATCAATTTTAGAATAAGGCTGTAACGTAACAACATGTGGAGAAAGTCAAGGGGCCTGAATACTCTCCGAAGGCGCTGGATCTACAATACATTTCTTAGTTATGGTATTTTGTTTGTGTTTTTTGAGCACCTACCAGCTGTCATCACAACAGAGAGCTACGGGTATGCCATTATCCTGACCATGGCGCTGCCATTAGCAAACAAAAAGCTATTTTTTTGTCCCACCTTAGCACCCAGCTCTTGCAGTTCTTTGCAGGACTCAGGGAAGACGTCAGTGGCGATGACGGGGTATCCGTGCTTCAGAAGGTTCTTGGCCATGGGTTTTCCCATGTTCCCCAGACCGATGAAACCCACCTGGGTCTTAGAGGCCATGGACCTGCTGGAGACTGGGAGGTACACAGGGGTGTATTCATTATTGCAAACCGGTGCAATCCGTAGCAAAACATTCCAATGAAAACTAGTGTTCATAAATTGGACAAGTTCAGGTAGGCCTAGGTCCCTCCCCATTTCAGCCATTTGGTTCCTAATACACCCCGGGAACAACTTGTAAGGAGCAGTGTTATTGAGAGAGCGCTAGACTACTACTACTGAGCCTAGACTACTACTACTGAGCCTAGACTACTACTACAACTACTACTACTGAGCCTAGCCTCCTCCTAATACTACTGAGCCTAGCCTCCCCCTAATGAGCCTAGCCTCCCCCTAATGAGCCTAGCCTCCCCCTAATGAGCCTAGACTCCTCCTAATGAGCCTAGACTCCTCCTAATGAGCCTAGACTCCCCCTAATGAGCCTAGACTCCCCCTAATGAGCCTAGACTCCCCCTAATGAGCCTAGACTCCTCCTAATGAGCCTAGACTCCTCCTAATGAGCCTAGACTCCTCCTAATGAGCCTAGACTCCTCCTAATGAGCCTAGACTCCTCCTAATGAGCCTAGACTCCTCCTAATGAGCCTAGACTCCTCCTAATGAGCCTAGACTCCTCCTAATGAGCCTAGACTACTATTAATGAGCCTTTAGTAAACCTTTCAGCCAAGCTGAGACAGCTCTAATACAGCGTTTCTGTGTGGGCTTCACTAACAAAAAAAAATTGTCAGAATGTGAAAATCTATAGTCTCTCGCAAAATGCTGTCAAATGGCTCCCTAGTCCATTGAAACATCAAGGACACTTCTAATCTAGGCCTTGTCCTTCAATTTCAATGAAATCCAAACATAACACAGCCCTATCAATAGTTACCTAAGACCTGTATAGTTAATTCCAGTGGGTAATGTCAGAGGCAAGCTTGATAAAACTAAATATGACCTACATTGCTTCCAGACACTAATTTTGTGCTTCCAGACACTAATTTTGTCCTAAGAATAAAGAAACACATTTAATTTAAATTCCTAAACCATTTGATATGAAAACCCACTGCAGCCCTTGTAGTGCCAAAGTCAAGCTAATGCTAACCTGATAAAATTGCATATCAAAGCAGTAAGCCTGTGAACAAGTAGTGAACTCATTCACCATTTCCTATAAAACCAGTAGTGAACTCATTCACCATTTCCTATAAAACCAGTAGTGAACTCATTCACCATTTCCTATAAAACCAGTAGTGAACTCATTCACCATTTCCTATAAAACCAGTAGTGAACTCATTCACCATTTCCTATAAAACCAGTAGGGAACTCATTCACCATTTCCTATAAAACCAGTAGGGAACTCATTCACCATTTCCTATAAAACCAGTAGTGAACTCATTCACCATTTCCTATAAAACCAGTAGTGAACTCATTCACCATTTCCTATAAAACCAGTAGTGAACTCATTCACCATTTCCTATAAAACCAGTAGGGAACTCATTCACCATTTCCTAGAAAACAGAATGAAAGAACGAAGGCTTTGGATGAAAGTAGATATGTATCGGCCAAACGGCATCTTATAAATAAACTGTGGTGTGTAAACGTGTGTGAGCGTAGGGGGAAGGGGGGGCAGGCATCCAGGCTGCAGGTCTCTCGCATGGCTGGCTCTCCACACCAATGTTCATAGTGGCTTGCCACTGTTGGACTAACGCCGCGTTCGTATGTTAGTTGGAACTAGGAAACTCCGACATTTACGACTCGCTAACTGATTTTAGTCATACACGTGCCATGTTCAACAAGTCGTAAATGTCAGTTTCCTAGTTCCGACTAGCATTTGAACGAGACATAAGGCTACTACCACATGCTGCAGCACACAAGACTCCATGGCTGCGTCTCAATCATCTCTACTTCCTCCTGAAGGGTGTCCTCCCACAAGTGTAAAGGCATTAGATTGGTGTAGGCATGAGCTGGAGGGAGTTTCCTTGTACCAGTGCCACCCAATTCCATGAAGAAGGGTAATGAACAAGAGCATAGGTCGGGAGAAAAGAGAGATTATTGGAATGCAACCCCGGTCTTGTGTGGTAGACCTGCTGCCAATGCAATGAAGGTCACTAGCCCTTGAACATGACTCAGTTCCATTACATTACAGATTAGTCATTGGAGGAAGGAGTCTTCTGTATGGGGGAGTTTTGTTAAAAGCCCCGTCGCTCGGTCAGAACATTAACACACGGTATGGTTTGGAAGCTAGAGATAATTATTTACCTTTCTAAACGTTAAAACACAGCGTTGAAGTTGTAGTTGACATGAGCCAGTCATGGGCAAAGTTAATCACTGAAAACTGTAGGGAGAAGGCAGAATGCCAGTTTGAGAGCTTGGAGTTCACGTTTTTCACAAGGTTGGGTTTTGGTAACAGTTAAACCACCAGTGAGGACAGTAGGTTGGGTTATTATGGTAAGATACATACCACCAGTAAGCACAGTAGGTTGGGTTATTATGGTAAGAGACAAACCCCCAGTGAGGACAGTAGGTTGGGCTATCATGGTAAGGGTTGAACTACTGGTGAGGATAGTAGGTTGGGTTATCATGGTAAGAGTTGAACTACAGTGAGGATAGTAGGTGGGGGGGGGGGTAGTAGGTGGGGTTATCATGGTACGAGCTGAACGACAGTGGGGACACAGAACTAGTATGAGAAGAGATGTAATACTAGATAGATAGATAGGTATTTATTGATCCCAGAGAGGGGCATTTCTTAAAACATGCAGCAGAACAGAGTAGCTATAGTTGGGCTACATCTCAATGATCTATACTGGTATGTACTGGCCTCACTAACCCTCTTTTCTTTGCCTCCTTTCCTTTGTGCATGAGAGCTGGTTGATGTATACTAAAGCAGTGGTTCCCAACCTGGGGTACTAGGACCCCTGAGGGTACTTGGTCTATCCACAGAGGGTACTTGAGAAGACTCATGGTAAAAGCCACATGAGGGGGTACTTCAGGGGAACCCCGGGCAGAACAAAATACAGCTGTGTTAGTCACCGAAAAAGGTTGCGAACCATCGAACTAAAACCTATTTCTAGAAACACTGAAGAGTCTATAACAAAACAAAACGTGGCATTATGATTGACAAGGTTTGTGCAAACAACCACCCTATTCAATACAACACTCGCTTGGCTAATGACACAAATTGCTGCCAAGAGCTGTGGGCTTTGACTTGACCCTCAACTTGTTACTTGTGCGAGCTGCACACTAACACAACTCTGATTAGAACATTTGCTGGTGGTGGCTATCGGTTGTCTTGATAAACAATAACCAACGTCGCACGACTATAGCTTCCTCTTGTAGCTAACTAGTTTATCTAACTAACTAGTTAGTTAGCAGAAGTGAGCGACCCCCAATGCTAATAAACTTTTGTTCAACGTTGATTTGCACGCAGCGGTGCCTTTCGTGTCATAGAAGGGAATGGTCTTCAAGCAGGTCCTCAACAATGATGGTAGACATATTATTGTTATATTTTTAAACTCCTTACCCAAAGTAAAGTCAACATGTTTGAGGTATCGTCCCCATAGGTTCCGAGACCCCCGTAAAACAGCGGCCATGCTTATTTCCTTTCTGACCTCCGATTCAGAGTGACATCATTGGGTGGGTTGTAAATGACACGTTTTCTGTCCAATCGCAAAGCCGCGTACACAGGTTTATATGCAACGAGAAAACAGTATGGGCGGGACATCTGAACTGTATGAACTTGAAGGACATGGCTGATTTTATACCATCTACCACTGAAATGCACAATCAGAATTTAATAACACCATTTAAATTGTCTGCTCAGGCGGTGGAAACGCGTTTTCAAGAGCTCAACCATAAAGATACCAAACGTTATCAACAAATTAACTAAAGTACCTATCTATCTATCTATCTATATAATAACGGCATAAGGGACACACTGTACTGTACCATTAAAGCCTTTGGTATGGGGGAGAAGTATCTGATGTTGGAACAGTTTGCTATATTATGGAACATAATCTTTTGGGAGGAATTTGAATAACATCCAATGGGGATGGGGAATAGTAGGTTATTTAAGCAATAAGGCCCAATAGGATGTGGTATATGGCCAATATACCACGGCTAAGAGCTGTTCTTATGCACGATGCAAAGCGGAGTGCCTGGATACAGCCCTTAACCGTGGTATAAAATGTTGACTATCATCACCCACAATGGACCAAATATATTGACATTACAATTTTGATGGGTCCTACTCAGTTTCTTTCCTGTATCAGAAAGTGGGTCAAATATCTATTCATTGTTCCATTCATTGTGTTTCAGATTGTTAGCTACACGTTAACAATTTGTTACATTGTAACAATTATGGAATTCCCACATGACAAATAACGGTATTTTTCCGGAAGTGATGTAGAACATGTTGTTGTTCTATTCCCGGAAGAGAGGACGGGGCTTGCGCTTAACGTCGACCAAGTGCGTCAATAACAGTTTTGATAAATATCTTAGGCTTTCCTCTACTTTTCAGCATGGCAAATGGGTATGTTATCATTTCATGTGCTCTTGTCGATGAAAAAGTACAACTATTGAAAAATGTATTCGTCTTACCCTGGTAACTTGATGTGCTATTTAACGAACTAACTGTCTAGCTAACTAGCCAAATGGTCAGTACTAAAGCCAGGGCAGCAAACAGCTATCTAGGTGGGTTGACGAAAGACAACTCACGCTATCTTTGGAGGACATAGTACAAGGTTGGCTCAAGTCATTGACCAGTATCATGTTTTCGAGAATAGTCATTCATCTCTGTTAAAGCTATCTATCCTTAGTGAGTTAGCTAGCAATATGTTAGCTAGGTACTAGCCTAAACAAACACAAATTTCGCTACTTTACAGCAGGATGCTACCTTAACTACACGATTTAGCTAGGCCATTTTCTCTGTTTTGCCACATAGGTGTATTTATGTCTGGAAGCCATATGATACCTGCCTAGTTAATTATTATGCCATTACATTAACTAACGTCAGTTAGCCCGAAAGTTACATCATTTTGTTCGATTAATTTGGCGCTGACACACGCACTGGGTTGTCAACCGTTAAGATAAATAAGATGCTATGAACATGTAAAATCAAACTTGGCAGGTTCATGTCACTCATCCCAATCCATTTAATAAATGTATAGTTTAGGTATACCTGTTTTATTTTTTTTAAGTCCCATACCATTGGCATGTCGAACTATACTCTACTATTGTCTGGCAATGATGAATTGTATACACTAGGAAATGTTTTAGTATGAGCCTGTTTTTAGACATTATTTAGTATGTGTTATTTGCATGTTTTGCCTAGATTACAAACTCTGGACTGTGTTTTCTTTCTCTATTTACCAATGTTGTATTAGATACTTCTCATGTGTACCATTTTCCTGAACACGTCACTGTGACTGAACAGTGAGACAGGAAATTCCTACTCATCTTGTCTGATCCATAGGTGTCTTAGGTCTCTCTTTATGTGGTGTCTGGTCTCTCTACGTAGTGTTGTGGTGTCTTAGGTCGCTCTTTATGTAGTGTTGGTGTCTTCAGTCTCTCTTTATGTAGTGTTGGTGTCTTCAGTCTCTCTTTATGTAGTGTCGGTGTCTGGTCTCTCTTTATGTAGTGTTGGGGTGTCTGGTCTCTCTTTATGTAGTGTTGGGGTCTCTCTTTATGTAGTGTTGTGGTGTCTGGTCTCTCTTTATGTAGTGTTGGGGTGTCTGGTCTCTCTTTATGTAGTGTTGTGGTGTCTTAGGTCTCTTTATGTAGTGTTGGGGTGTCTTAGGTCTCTCATTATGTATTGTTGGGGTGTCTTAGGTTTCTCTTCATGTAATGTTGGTGTCTTAGGTCTCTCTTCATGTAGTGTTGTAGTGTCTGGTTTCTTATGTAGGTTTTTTTTTTTTTTTTTTTTTTAACCAGGTAGGTCATTTGAGAACAAGTTCTCATTTGCAACTGCGACCTGGCCAAGACAAAGCAAGGCAGTGCGACAAAAAATAACACAGAGTTATACATGGGAAATAAACAAACGTACAGTCAATAACACAATAGAAAATCTATATACAGAGTGCAAATGTAGTGCAAAATGCAGTAAGATTAGGAAAACAATAAATAGGCCATAGTGGCGAAATAAATGACAGATTAGCATAATCACTGGAATTATGGAATGTGCAAATGATGATGTGCAAAGGTCTCTCATGTAGTGTTGTGGTGTCTGGTCTCTTATGTAGTGTTGTGGTGTCTGGTCTCTTATGTAGTGTTGTGGTGTCTGGTCTCTTATGTAGTGCTGTGGTGTCTGGTCTCTTATGTAGTGCTGTGGTGTCTGGTCCCTTATGTAGTGTTGTGGTGTCTGGTCTCTTATGTAGTGCTGTGCTGTGGTGTCTGGTCTCTTATGTAGTGCTGTGGTGTCTGGTCTCTTATGTAGTGCTGTGGTGTCTGGTCCCTTATGTAGTGTTGTGGTGTCTGGTCCCTTATGTAGTGTTGTGGTGTCTGGTCTCTTATGTAGTGCTGTGCTGTGGTGTCTGGTCTCTTATGTAGTGCTGTGGTGTCTGGTCTCTTATGTAGTGCTGTGGTGTCTGGTCTCTTATGTAGTGCTGTAGTGTCTGGTCTCTTATGTAGTGCTGTGGTGTCTGGTCTCTCTTTATGTAGTGGTGTCTGGTCTCTCTATGTAGTGTCTGGTCTCTCTTTATGTAGTGTTGTAGTGTCTGGTCTCTCTTTATGTAGTGTTGTAGTGTCTGGTCTCTCTTTATGTAGTGTTGTAGTGTCTGGTCTCTCTTTATGTAGTGTTGTAGTGTCTGGTCTCTCTTTATGTAGTGTTGTGGTGTTCTTAGGTCTCTTTATGTAGTGTTGTGGTGTTAGGTCTCTTTATGTAGTGTCTGGTCTCTCTTTATGTAGTGTTGTGGTGTTCTTAGGTCTCTCTTTCTGTGGTGTTCTTAGGTCTCTCTTTATGTGGTGTCTGGTCTCTCTATGTAGTGTTGTGGTGTTCTTAGGTCTCTTATGTAGTGTTGTGGTGTCTGGTCTCTCTTTATGTAGTGTAGTGGTTTCTCTCTTGTCATGGTGCGTGTTTTGTCATCCACATTATTATTTTTTCATACATTTTTTAGGCCAGCCTCCGTCCCCACAGGAGACCTTTTGTCTCTTGGTAGGTCATCATTGTAAATAAGACTTTTATCTGTTGAGAATGAGATCGAGAACAACATTTTTGCACAGGTCCTTTGACTGTTGAAACTTCTTTCTCATTGCAACAGTGTGGAAAGTAGAAACTCTTATCTTGTTTCAGGGTAAATTCTGACTGATGTTGTGGTGAGTGGAATTCATCAGCACATTTAGGCACAGGTTTAGGCCAGACTAAATCTATACCCTTTATAGTGCACTATATGGAGAATAGCATTTGGGACGCATCTCCTTAGTAACAGTAGTTAAACCCTCAAATGAGTCACACATTCTCTCACTGTTGTCACTGAACAAGTTATTTTTCTAAATATACCGACAACCTTTAAGTTTGGTTCTTTCCTCAGAGGTCTCAATGGATGTTCCAACTGGAGGCCGTACCTGGATTACTGTGATTACTAAATAAGAACAATCTGAATGAGATGGTATCCTTGCTGCTTTGTGTGAACCAACCACACTGCAAAGCTAAAAGCAGGAAGAACACCCAGTCCTAACGAAGTTGAATTGCATTTTTAGATAAGACCTTTGTGTTTGGGACATTTAGATTACATTTGACATTTTAATCACTAAGCAGACACTCTTATACGAAATGACATATGTTGTAGGTGTGTTACATTTTCTGCTTGTTGAGTAATTGACTTGCATAGTTTAGTGAAGAGTTTGGGAACAGACCAGAACAGACCAGCCCTTGTGAACTCTAGTCAGGGATGATGAGCGTGTCATAGTCATGCACGCCACGGCAACAACAGTAGTCACGAGCGCCTCGGCAACAACAGTAGTCATGCACGCCACGGCAACAGCAGTAGTCATGCATACCATGGCAACAACAACATGGACAAGATTGATGACGGCATTTCTGCTTCGGGAAGGAGCCTATCAGACAGCTACTAGAGATTAATATCTTTATGATTAATGAGCTTGAACTGAATGTACTGGACTAATAGACCCACTTTCATCTGCCCTTCTGGAGACTGAGCATTGTTTAACTGAATGTACTGGACTAATAGACCCACTGTCATCTGCCCTTCTGGAGACTGAGCATTGTTTAACTGAATGTACTGGACTAATAGACCCACTGTCATCTGCCCTTCTGGAGACTGAGCATTGTTTAGAAATATCCAGACACTCCAACTTACAAAAAACAAAACATCATACGTGTCAGCTTAAAAAAAAAAAAGTTTTATTAATAAGAGCACCGTGAATTGAAAACCTTGTTGTTGCTGTCATTTGTAGAAGATGCTGTCACCTTTCCTTTTTTCTAATACAGGGCTTATGCTGTCTGTCCTCCTGTACTTCCCATGCAGCCTGTGCTGAGTGACCGATGGCTCTCTTCCAGGACGGGACATCAGTAGGCAGTGCCATGGACACGTCAAACTTTGCCCACGTCATCTTCCAGAACGTGGGGAAGAGCTACCTACCCCACGCCGCTCTAGAGTGTCACTACACTCTCACCCAGTTCATCAAACCACACCAGAAGGACTGGGTCGGCATATTCAAGGTGAGTCCGTTCTCTCCCTTCTCTCCCGTGCATCACTTTTAAGGTGGACTCAGTAATATAGCGTACATCATACAGGGTTACTTTCAGCTTACAGAAATCAAGCAGTTACAAATCTACCATTATTTAGCTCCTCCCAATTAGCCTGAGTGCCATTGTGTTTATACTATCATGCCAACTCATTGTCATGCCAAACATTTTTACATAAGAATGGAGTTGGCAAGAGCACAAACAGATGTGGGACCAGGCCATTTACCAATGTAGTCAATAGTGTTAGTCTGGTCAGTTATGGTCATCATGTTATTGTTGAAGCCTGTTAGCAGGAAGTTTGACTTATAATTCCTATCTGGGCCAGTCCACTCACAGTGAGCAAGCATCTTTGAATTGTGGTCTGGTAAAAAAATAGTGCACTATATAGGGAATTGGGTGCCATTTTGTACTCAACCGAACTCTCAAGACTCCTGGTTTATCTGAGAAAGGTTTTGCTTTACACATGTTAAAAAAGTAACAATGTTCAAAAGTAAGGTAAACCATGTCCTGCAGCCTGTCGCAGTAGGGCTCTCAGTATGAAAAGTGAGGTTGGCAGAGCAGAAGGGAGAGGGAAGTCTTTTTGTCCTGCTCTGCAGACGGGCGTGTCCCAGATGGATCTAGTTATAGGAGCACATTAAATCCAATGCACTGGCAGTTATTGATTTGAGCCTCTTCTGTAGTGAAAGATGGGGGGGGGGGTGGAGCCGAGGCCAGGGCTTTCTCCAGCAGTAGACTAGCAGCAGGAATGTTACTGTAGAGGAGAGGTGGAACTGATGAGATGTGGTCTGTATGTCTGGGCTCACATCTCCTCCGACCAGATCAAAGCAGCAGTCTGTTTCCTCTCTATTTCTGTTTCCTCTCTATGTGGGCTGGATTGAATGCAGTTCAATGAACACTCACACGATTGCTTCTGTTTCTCTGTTGTTTTATGGCACTGCAGAATGTGTTTTTTTAGAACGTATAGCTGAAGCCTACTGTAAAAAGTGACTTTCAGTGTCATATAATCATATCTAATTGAACGGATAAAATGAGTTTGAGTTTTAACCATAAACTGTCTCCATAAAAGCAGAACACAAGTTTATTTTAAAAATGAACCCTTTGTTTAATCTTCTGTGTGAAGAATAGCATGGTAAAGAGGAGGCCAAGCTCCAGTCAGTCTTCTGCTTATATTAGGGCTGAGACTGTCCCAATATAGGGCACTACCTTTTTCCTACCCATAGTAAGAATCTGGTCAAAAGTAGAGCACTATGTAGGGAATAATGTGACATTTGGGACATAACGTCCGACACAAGGGGAGGATCAGGTAACATCTGGGGATTTGATTGGAGTGTTGTCTGAAGTTTTCCCAAACACGCTAATTTACGGAAGGTGGAAAAAGCAGAGCAGTGTGGAACAGAAATCATGTAAATGCTCCTGGGCGTGTTGACAGACAGGAGGCTGGGGTGCCAAGCTGAGCTCCACAGATACCTGGACCATGACTCACTCTCTCACGGTGGGAAGGGAAGAACATTGCCGCTACCTGACTTGAGGACCAAACTAAATTGAAGCAATCTCTTGGAGGACAGTGGAAGTTGATAAAAATTCTCCTTTATTTTTAAAACCCTGATGCCAAAACACATTGATTTAAATAATGATTTTTTAAAATCAAATTCTAAGAGTTGCATTTCTTCTTCAATTCACTCACTGTGCCCAGAGCTGTGCTGTGTGGTGCATCTCCACCACTGGGCCCAATACCTCAGCCTGTAAGGTGCTATCGCCCCCTAGTGACATGGAGCTGCTATTGCCTCATAACGGATTAACTAAAATAGACTAAATGTTTATCTTCACTGATATGATTAGAGCAATAGGGTGTTAAAACTATACTGGGCAGGTTTCCTAGCGGTTAGAGCGTTGGGCCAATAACTGAAAGGTTGCTAGTTCGAATCCCCGAGTTGACTAGGTGAAAAATTGAATTTCTCCGTCAATAATTGCTGAGTGGGATTTGCATATAACACATTTCCATTTCACACTACACTCTTGTACAGGTTACACATTTGTACATGCGTGAAACATGCTGACAAGCCTTCCTTTGTCTTTATCAATTTAACTATAACTCTAGGCTTTTAGTTGTCCTAAATTCCTCTCAAGCACAGGCTTCTGTCTTTTTCCATGATTTAACCTAGTTTCTCAGAACATTTGAACATGCAAACATGTTGTGTACAACAAATGTCATAATTGCATGGTACCACTCGTCAAGATAAACAAAACATTTCATCCAACAATTTATTTAGCGCCAGCAGCAAAGAGGTGAGGGTGGGGGAGAGACAGCAGCAAAGAGGTCAGGGTGGGGGACAGACAGCAGCAAAGAGGTGAGGGTGGGGGACAGACAGCAGCAAAGAGGTGAGGGTGGGGGACAGACAGCAGCAAAGAGGTGAGGGTGGGGGACAGACAGCAGCAAAGAGGTGAGGGTGGGGGACAGACAGCAGCAAAGAGGTGAGGGTGGGGGACAGACAGCAGCAAAGAGGTGAGGGTGGGGGACAGACACTCTTGTTAGGCAGCACTGTGTTGTGACTGTTCTATTTGATGTTGGAATGTTTACTGCGAGTTGTGATCTGAGGTGCTCTGAGCGCCACATAGACACCCACACAAACAAACACCTACACACTGGAGGGGTGTTGGGACAGGCAAACACAGCCTTTATAATTAACCTGTCATAGAGCACAGCCCCGCTGCCTGATTCATGATCCACTTGTCCTACCTGTTTGATTGATACAGTGTGATAGTCCTGTCTAGGGAGTTCTTACATCACATTGCCCCATGCTACAGAAACAGGAGATAGGCTCCATTGCAAACAAGACGGCCTTCTCCTTTTGCA
This sequence comes from Thymallus thymallus, assembly GCA_023634145.1. Lineage (NCBI taxonomy): Eukaryota > Metazoa > Chordata > Actinopteri > Salmoniformes > Salmonidae > Thymallus > Thymallus thymallus. The sequence continues at coordinate 31,034,737 of CM042415.1, read as the reverse complement.
CCAGTTTATTATGCTAGTTACTAGTCCCTAACCTGCAGTTTACTATGCTAGTTACTAGTCCCTAACCTGCAGTTTACTATGCTAGTTACTAGTCCCTAACCTGCAGCTTACTATGCTAGTTACTAGTCCCTAACCTGCAGTTTACTATGCTAGTTACTAGTCCCTAACCTGCAGCTTACTATGCTAGTTACTAGTCCCTAACCTGCAGTTTACTATGCTAGTTACTAGTCCCTAACCTGTAGCTTACTATGCTAGTTACTAGTCCCTAACCTGCAGCTTACTATGCTAGTTACTAGTCCCTAACCTGCAGTTTACTATGCTAGTTACTAGTCCCTAACCTGTAGCTTACTATGCTAGTTACTAGTCCCTAACCTGCAGCTTGCTGAAGAACAGTGTGCTGGCATTACGTGGTGGGTTTTATGGGAATGTTTTTTGGGAAGTATTTTTAGCGTGTTGGCATAGATGTTTTTTTTTCTTCTACGGATGTGTTTTGCATGCGAAAAGGGTATAATTAGACTAGATCCTGGATTAGCTAAATGGTTTGGTCTGTTATGGGAACTCACTTTGTGCACGCTACTGTTTATGCCAACCTATCCAGCCAATAGACCTATTGGATTAAGTCTACGTTTTCCAGTCTGATTAGACCCATGTATGCACACTGTTTCCACTCCTCTCCTAGTTGTAAGTGTGGCTGCTTACCGGGCAGTCTAGGTCCTCTGGTCCATGTGAAAGATGCTTCAGTCCAGTCCTCAGAGGCTGTCCAGCCCGACTCTCACCTCTCTAACAACTGAGTGTTACTGCAGTAAGGCCTACTGCTACTAGCCGTCCTTCATTCTGTAATGACAGTCACTAACCATGTGCCTGCTTTAATAGCTTCCTGTTCTTTACTGCTGGAAGTGGAAACGCGCCCCGGGACTACTACCCAGGGGACTCTCAACAACACTGGCGTCATTGTAGCGTAGCACAGGAGCATCTGTAACTAACACACACAGTGGGGAAAACAAGCTGGTCAGACGGATGTTAGGAGCGAGACAGACAGACTGTCAGTCGGCAACAGTGCTGCTTCACACTGACCATATGTAAACAAACTGTGGGTGTGTGAAAGATTTGATTTAGCTTACATAAAGTCTCATAGATTAGATGAACGTTTTGGTGTTCCGTGTATCATAGTTGGACCGACCAGGCTGGTTTTGGTGGTGTGTATATCGTAGTTGGACCGACCAGGCTGGTTTTGGTGTTGACCAGGCCAGCACTGAGCCTGTAGCCTAGACCTGGAACCCCAGCCAGCACTGAGCCTGTAGCCTAGACCTGGAACCCCAGCCAGCACTGAGCCTGTAGCCTAGACCTGGAAACCCCAGCCAGCACTGAGCCTGTAGCCTAGACCTGGATCCCCAGCCAGCACTGTGATCCTGAGTTTGTTTGACAGTTTTATGGCCCTGGGCTGACATTCTGGATGTATTTTCTGTACTCCCCCCTCACCAGCCATCAGTTAACAACACATAAAATTAATATAATTACATCTTGGTTTCCATTTTGATGTATAACATTTTCACCTATATCCCCCTTCCTGTTTGAGGTGAGCTGTTGCCGCTGTTCCACAGCGGAGCGTGTTGACGAGGCCGGGCCTCATTATAGGCCATACACGACACGTGGCACGCAGGAATATGGGAATGTTGAAACCATCCCCCTTTTCACGTCTAAAACCTTCATATAACCTAGCCTAAGTGTTGTTTACGTTTTTATAATGCAAAGGGTTTTCATGATTGTTGCCAATATTGTCACCATATAGGAGCATGTCTGTAGGTTGTGGCAGCTCTGTCTTGGCTAATAACAAGCATGAGCTGGAGCACACCCAGATAAATGATTTAGTGTGGAGGTGCTGACTAACGGCAAATAAACTGTAAGCTATCAAAATAAAGAGAGAGTCACACACTCATACATACATACATACATACATACATACATACATACATACATACATACATACATACATACATACATACATACATACATACATACATACATACATACATACATACATACATACATACATACATACATACATACATACATACATACAGTCGTGGCCAAAAGTTTTGAGAATTACACAAGTATTGGTCTCCACAAAGTTTGCTGCCTCAGTGTTGATGATGGCAATTTGCATATACTCCAGAATGTCATGAAGAGTGATCAGATGAATTGCAATTAATTGCAAAGTCCCTCTTTACCATGAAAATGAACTTAATCCCCCAAAAACATTTCCACTGCATTTCAGCCCTGCCACAAAAGGACCAGCTGCCATCATGTCAGTGATTGTCTCGTTAACACAGGTGAGAGTGTTGACGAGGACAAGGCTGGAGATCACTCTGTCATGCTGATTGAGTCAGAATAACAGACTGGAAGCTTTAAAAGGAGGGTGGTGCTTGAAATCATTGTTCTTCCTCTGTCAAACATGGTTACCTGCAAGGAAACACGTGCCGTCATCATTGCGTTGCACAAAAAGGGCTTCACAGGCAAGGATATTGCTGCTGGTAAGATTGCACCTAAATCAACCATTTGTCGGATCATCAAGAACTTCAAGGAGAGAGGTTCAATTGTTGTGAAGAAGGCGTCAGGGCGCCCAAGAAAGTCCAGCAAGCGCCAGGACAGTCTCCTAAAGTTGATTCATCTGCGGGATCGGGGCACCACCAGTGCAGAGCTTGCTCAGGAATGGCAGCAGGCAGGTGTGAATGCATCTGCACGCACAGTGAGGCGAAGACTTTTGGAGGATGGCCTGGTGTCAAGAAGGGCAGCAAAGAAGCCACTTCTCTCCAGGAAAAACATCAGGGACAGATGGTATTCTGCAAAAGGTAAAGGGATTGGACTGCTGAGGAGGTCATTTTCTCTTATGAATCCCCTTTCCGATTGTTTGGGCCATCCGGAAAACACCTTGTCCGGAGAAGACAAAGTGAGTGCTACCATCAGTCCTGTGTCATGCCAACAGTAAAGCATCCTCAGACCATTCATGTGTTGGGTTGCTTCTCAGCCAAGGGAGTGGGCTCACTCACAATTTTGCCTAAGAACACAGCCATGAATAAAGAATGGTACCAACACATCCTCCGAGAGCAACTTCTCCCAACCATCCAAGAACAGTTTGGTGACGACCAATGCCTTTTCCAGCATGATGGAGCACCTTGCCATAAGGCAAAAGTGATAACTAAGTGGCTCGGAGAACAAAACATCAACATTTTGGGTCCATAGCCAGGAAACTCCCCAGACCTTAATCCCATTGAGAACTTGTGGTCGATCCTCAAGAGGCGGGTGGACAAACAAAAACCCACAACTTCTGACAAACTCCAAGCATTGATTATACAAGAATGACCTGCCATTAGTCAGGATGTGGCCCAGAAGATAATTGACAGCATGCCAGGGCGGATTGCAGAGGTCTTGAAAAAGAAGGGTCAACACTGCAAATATTGACTCTTTGCATAAACTGAATTTAATTGTCAACGAAAGCCTTTGACACTTATGGAATACTTGTAATTATACTTCAGTGTACCATAGTAACTACTGACATAAAGATCTAAGAACACTGAAGCAGCAAACTTTGTGGAGACTTGTCATTCTCATAACTTTTGGCCATGACTGTACATACAGTTGAAGTCTACATACTTATATATACTGTAGTTAGGTGTAGACTCTCGGCTGTACAAGACACATGATATACAGTCGGAAGTTTACATTCACTTAGGTTGAAGTCATTAACTTATTTTTCAACCACTCCAGAGATTTCATGTTAACAAACTATAGTTTTGGCAAGTCTGTTAGGACAGCTACTTTGTGCATGACACAAGTAATTCTTCCAACAATTGTTTAGACAGATTATTGATGTCGAGCAAAGAGGCACTGAGTTTGAAGGTACAGTAGGCCTTGAAATACATCCACAGGTACACCTCCAATTGACTCAAATTATGTAAATTAGCCTATCAGAATCTTCTAAAGCCATGACATCATTTTCTGGAATTTTCCAAGCTGTTTAAAAGCACAGTCAACTTAGTGTATGTAAACTTCTGACCCACTGGAATTGTGATATAGTGAATAATAAGTGAAATAATCTTTCTGTAAACAATTGCTGGAAGAATTACTTGTGTCATGCACAAAGTAGATGTCCTAACCGACTTGCCAAAACTATAGTTTGTTAACATGAAATCTGTGGAGTGGTTGAAAAATGTTGTTTTAATGACTTCAAGTGTATGTAAACCTCCGACTTCAACTGTGTGTGTGTGTGTGTGTGTGTGTATATATACATACACACACACACACACACACACACACACACACACACACACACACACACACACACACATCTCCCAGTAATTTTATTGGGTAAAACACCAACATTTCAGCATCACTGTGCCTTCTTCAGGGTGGCTACCACAATACCACTGTGTCGTGTGAAGGTAGGCAGGATACTGTTTCACCGCTTTGGGTGGTTTCTTTGTCAGCTAACTTGCTCAATTATTATTGTGATAATGTGCCAAATGGTACCGTATTAACAATATAGTGCACTATGTAGTGAATAGGGTGCCATTTTGGGCTCAACCTGTGTGTGATGTGGTGCATTGTGTTTTCACTTAAACCCCCCCCTGTGTTGCAGGTTGGATGGAGCACAGCGAGGGACTATTACACGTTCTTGTGGTGTCCTCTTCCTGAGAACCACACCGAGGGCACTGCCATCCACAGAGCGGTGGTGTTTCAAGGTGTGGTGTGCCGGGCTTTATAGAAGAGGCCTGGCCCCTCAGAGGGCTGTTAAGACTTTTATACCAACACAGTAAAATATGAAACTCTACCCATTAAGGGATTTCTTGTTTGGTGTTAACAAGATTGCTTTCATTGTGTTCATTATTAATAGGTAGCCTAGGACTGGGGCCAGAGAAGGGCCTTCTAAAGGTTGAAACTGAGATCCTGAGCATTTATTTTGTTTTACATCACAATTAATATGATTCTTGGGGGGGGGGAGAGACCTGATCCTAGTTCAGCTCTCCTACTCTGAGAGGCTTGATGTTTACATGTGCATTTTGGTTATTTAGCAGACACTCTTATCCAGAGCAATTAGGGTTAAGTGCTTTGCTCAAGGGCATATCAACATGAACCCAGATATCTAGGCCCTGTCCAGAGCCCCTAGCCCTGAAATGACCCCAGATACCTAGGCCCTGTCCAGAAAGAGCCCCTTCTAGCCCTGATATGACCCCAGATACCAAGTCCCTGTCCAGAAAGAGCCCCTTCTAACCCTGAAATGACCCCAGATACCAAGTCCCTGTCCAGAAAGAGCCCCTTCTAGCCCTGAAATGACCCCAGATACCAAGTCCCTGTCCAGAAAGAGCCCCTTCTAGCCCTGAAATGACCCCAGATACCAAGTCCCTGTCCAGAAAGAGCCCCTTCTAGCCCTGAAATGACCCTAGACCCTGTCCAGAAAGAGCCCCTTCAAGCCCTAGACTCTTTCTGATGTTGACTGTTCTGTTCCTCCCTCAGGATACTATGTGCCCAACGATGATGGGGAGTTCTATCAGTTCTGCTATGTGACCCACAAGGGGGAGATCCGGGGGGCCAGCACACCCTTCTTGTTCCGGGCTCAGAGCCCCTCAGAGGACGAGCTGCTGACCGTGGAGGATGAGTGCAACTCGGACATCCTGGTGGTGACCACCAGGACCGGATACCTAGAGGTACGTCAGAGAGAGAGCCAGGCTCTGCACTGATATATACGCACGCACACGCATGAGCGCACCTGCATGAATACACACACACGCATGAGCGCACCTGCATGAACACACACACACACCTCAAAGCTTTCTCTTTGTCCCTGCAGCAGAAGATGGAGGAGGCCCAAAGAGAGAAGGAGGAGCTGGTTCGCACCATGAGCCTCCTGCAGAATGAAAAGGACCAGCTGGAGGAGGAGAAGGGGAGCCTGCATAAAGAGTGTGAGCAGGAGAAGGAGAAGTGTGCCCAACTGAGGCGAGAGAACCAGGTGAGGAGGGTAGGTAGAGCAAAACGTATCAAAACCTTTTGATACGGACAACAACGAGTGTTCTTACTGGACACGTTCACTTTGTACCTCCCCCATTTCCAAACCCTTTTTCCCTGTGCTGTGCCCACTGAACACGACCCTGGTGACAGTTGATCTGAAATGTCTCCCTCTAGTCTCTCAGCATCCCCTAGTGTGACACACACACATACACACACACACACACACACACACACACAAGTTGTTCCCCCTCTAACCATTAGAACTAAATAAAGAACTTGACAGTAATGATCTTGAGTGTGATCACTGTTCAGCACCAGATATTTAATGTTTTTACATGTATCTTTAACACTGTGTTAATGATAATTCATAGAACTATTCCGTTCCATAAAGCTGCTGGTTTTGAAAATGGCTTTGAGATGAAAACATAATTACACATTTGGTGGCTGTTAATTTTACAACAACATTTTTTATGTTTTTTTTATGTGCTGTGAATAATTTGGCTCATAAACTTACAGTAGAAACAAATTCAAATCTGCTGCAATGCCTTTCAGAGCAGTCGTTGTGCCGGCCTGTACTTACGACAAAGCAAGCTTCCCTTCCAGCCTCAACAGAGTAACATGCCAGATTTTAAATGGATGATTTGTAGGCAGATGATTTTACATCTCAAAAGTTGTACAAAAACGTATGGTATTTTTCTCCTCCGGCTCACCGCCACACAGAGTCAGTATGGATTTACAGTGGTGTGTGTGTGAATCCATAAAGGCCTGGCAGAGTTTGACACAGACAGGACTGGCTGGGAAATGGCTGGGATTTCCTGTAGCAGCTGCCTGTCTGTCACAGCCCTGAGGGTTTGTTCTTGTTGTGCTTTAGATACAGGAAGTGATTTAATTGAAGATGTTGCAGTTATACAGTATGTCCTGTAAAGACCTGACATGGTTCCCTGTTCTAATCTACATGACAGAGAAGACATGACCCCAGATACCTAGTCCCTGTCCAGAAAGAGCCCCTTGTAGCCCTGATATGACCCAATATTTGTTCTGTATCACATATTTCTATCTGAACGTTAGAAATAGCAAACCAACAAAATTCCCCAGGGGAACGTTGTTGTCCCGTAGGTTCTCACAGTTTCTCTGGCTCTCTGGCTTACAGGGTTAAAAGGTAAAATCGGACATAAAACATACATTTAAGGTTACAAGTACAAGTTAATAACTCCCTCCTTCTGTCTTTTTGTCCCCAGGAGGTGCAGGTGTCGTGCCAGGCCATGCAGGAGGAGAGAGAGGAGGTGAAGAGGAGGCTGGAGGAAGCCACAGCCAGGGTCCTGCAGCTGGAGGATGACCTGATAGGAGTCACCCAGAAGGGCCTGCAGAAAGAGACGGAGCTGGACAGCCTGAGGGACAGAGTGAAGAAGATGACTCTGGAGAAGGACGGCCTGGAGTCACACCTGAAGAATGAGAAGGATGAGAAGGAGCTCTACAAGGTCACACACACCTACATACCTATGTTGCGCACACTGCTAGTGTACTATGATTCATGTTACTGTAGCTGTGAAGGATCATACCTAGGGTTGCAAGATACTTTCACCAAATTCCCAGGTATTCCAGAAATCCTGCTTGGAGGAGTCCAGATTTCCTGCAACCGGGATTTATTTAAAAAATTGGAATTTGGGGGAAAATGACTGGAATTTTACCAGAGATGTCTTTTAGACTATAGTCAACATTCCACTCAGTTAATTTGACCACTTCTCTCAGTCCAGTTAATCTGACCACTTCTCTCAATCCAGTTAATCTGACCACTTCTCTCAATCCAGATAATCTGACCACTTCTCTCAATCCAGATAATCTGACCACTTCTCTCCATCCAGATAATCTGACCACTTCTCTCAGTCCAGTTAAGTTTCTGGGCAGCTTTGTAGTGGTGGTGACTGATGGGTACCAGTCAGGAACTAGGAGTGGTACACACGCACACTGTTGCCACGGAAGCACAAGTGAAAGCTGCACCTCATTTAGCCGGCCTCGTCACTGAGTCCCAATTGGCAACCTATTCCCTATATAGTGCACTACTTTTGATCAGAGCCCTATGACCCCTGGTCAAAAGTAGTGCACTACCAAGGGAATAGGGTGCCATTTTGGTGGCATCACATAGAGTGGGACGGCAGGGTAGTTTAACGAGCCAACCTCAATCTCTGTGTTGTAATTAAGGTTATGCTGCATTTATTTTAGGAGTGAAAAATGCTGCTGGCTACATCTTGATGAAGGATGATGGTTAATGTAGCACAGAGAGGTGTCACTGCAACACCAGGCGGAAACATAGCATTTTTGTAGCACTTTCTGGGACCTTTGAAATGTTTGAATCCTTTTTGATTGTAGTGTGATTTGCAGTTTAAAATATTTGTTTGCGGTTCTAGATCCACCTGAAGAACCGTGAGCTGGAGAACACTAAGCTGAGTGCAGAGCTGCAGATGCTGAAGGCTGTGGATGTAAAAAAGGAGAACACCATCGCTCAGTTCAAAGAGGAGGTGGGACGCCTCCGCTCCTGCCTCACTGAGAAGGAGGAACAGCACAAGGAGGTCCTGGCCAAGGCCTCCCCCTTGGTAAGAATCAGGATATAATCATCCCTACTTTGGACCAGTACACTATATAGGTGGTAGGGAATATGGGATGCACACATACTAGAGACTGGAAGCAACACTGTCAAAGACGCAGAGCAGCGCCCATGGAGCGGTCCTTGCTCAAAGGAACAAAGGCAGTGGGCATACCTGGGATTTGAACTCACAACAAATGTTAATTCAGAGTGCATGATTTGTTCATCCATACCTGTATGTATGTGAGAGAGAGAGATGTGTATGTACTGACCTTCTCCCCTGGTGTCCCTGAGCAGGGTGAGCTGAAGGCCATGAAGGAACAGCTCCGTCAGAAGGAAGAGCGGCTTCAGGCCAAACAACAGCAGGCCTCCATGTTGTCTGCTGAGCTGAGGGACGTGTCCAGCGCCCGCGACCGCACCATGGCTGACCTGTACCGCATGAGGCTGGAGACAGACGCCCTGCAGCAGGGGAAGGAGGAGGCCCTGGCACAGTGTGGCCGTCTGGAGCGCCTGGTGGAACAGATGAAGGATGCCGCCCAGCAGGAGGCGGTAAGGAGGATGCTTGATTTCAATGTATTTTGTCTGCGTCTGAAATGGCACCCTATTCCCTATTTAGTGCCCTTCTTTTGGATGTATAATTAGGTTTCACTTGGTTTAGCTTGGAGTTAGAATGTTTGGGATGATTCCATTGGTTCCGTTGTACTGGACAAAATAAATCAAGTGCAGCTGATATATTTGACAGACTAGTGTCCTGTCCAGGAGTTACCTCACTCTACAAAAACAGGTGATTAAGCTCCTGCCCTTATGGACAAGGCTTACTTGCTCAAATATTTGACAGGTCTGATGTTAACATGAAGTGGCCATCTCTGTCCCTCTGTGTTGTGTTGTGGGAGCAGCAGTCTAAGTCTGAGGTGTGCAAGGTGGAGGATGAGGCCGGGGCTGACCCAGCCACCGTGGCTGATTTACAGAGGGAGGTGGAGGACCTGAAGCTGCGGCTGCATATGGCTGCAGAACACTACAAGGAGAAGTACAAGGAGTGTCAGAGACTGCAGAGGCAGGTGGTCAAGCTCTCTGAACCACCGGGGGTGAGTGAGACACACACAGACACACACAAACACACACTCACACTCACTCATCAACATGTCTCTTCATATTGTTTGTGTCTAGGATCTGAGGAAGAACACAGCAGCTGAGGCCATGGCCGTCCCTCTGTCTGTCAGTCCAGGCACCTCTGTACCAGGTACACACGCATTCCCCTCACATATTACTACCAGTGACAAACCCTGAATTAAATGTCCTCCTTTGTTGTAAACCTGTCAGGTATGGTTTACATGCTAAATGTTTTATTTCTATTAAATAGAGTTGAATTTGGCGTCAAAATTGTTTTTCCCCAAAGAGGTCCTTGATGTTATAACTATTGATGGGTTAGTAACGGTCTGACCTGTGTGTCCCCAGGGAGTCCAGGTTCTGCTGACCCCATGCTGGAGGCCATCATCCAGGAGAAACTCAAAGGCTTCAGCAGAGAGGCGTCCGAAAGGAGCGACAAGTACAGGAAGTGCAAACAGATGCTGAGTGTAAGAACTCTTCTTGGCTTCCTGTCTGGTGTGTTCATTATATTGTCAAAGTTCTTGCATAGTCGATCAGACCAACCAATCAACCAATCAATCAATCTATAAATCTATCAATCATAAAGTGTGGAAAGAGAACACGGTTACCCCAAAGGTGATAGCATGACAGTTGTTTCCCCACTCCAAAGAGGAGGAAGAGGTTCTGGTAGGACCAGAGTGTTGTCTCTAGGAAACGGAACGTAGCTACATGTTGTGACCAGCGTGTTGTCTCTAAGAGAAGGAACGTAGCTACATGTTGTGACCAGAGTGTTGTTGTCTCTAGGAGAAGGAACGTAGCTACATGTTGTGACCAGAGTGTTGTTGTCTCTAGGAGAAGGAACATAGCTACATGTTGTGACCAGAGTGTTGTTGTCTCTAGGAGAAGGAACGTAGCTACATGTTGTGACCAGAGTGTTGTTGTCTCTAGGAGGAGAAGGAGCGTAGCTACATGTTGTGACCAGAGTGTTGTTGTCTCTAGGAGAAGGAACGTAGCTACATGTTGTGACCAGAGTGTTGTTGTCTCTAGGAGGAGAAGGAGCGTAGCTGCATGTTTGCTGATGAGCTGGCCAAGATGGAGGTGAAGCTGAAGGAGCAGCTGAAGACCAACAACAGCCTGAAGCTGCAGCTGGCAGCCGAGGAGGACCGCTATAAGGTACATTGTAGGGCAGTTCTACAGACAGGTTTGAGATTAGCTGAGGAGGACCGCTACCAGGTACAGTGTAGATTCTGTAGATACCAGGCTAGGAGGACCACTACCAGGTACAGTGTAGATTCTGTCGATACCAGGCTAGGAGGACCACTACCAGGTACAGTGTAGATTCTATAGATACCAGGTTAAGAGGACCACTACCAGGTACAGTGTAGGTTCTGTAGATACCAGGCTAGGGGGACCACTACCAGGTACAGTGTAGGTTCTGTAGATAGCAGGCTAGGAGGACCACTACCAGGTACAGTGTAGATTCTGTAGATACCAGGCTAGGAGGACCACTTCCAGGTACAGTGTAGATTCTGTAGATACCAGACTAGGAGGTCCACTACCAGGTACAGTGTCGATTCTGTAGATACCAGACTAGGAGGACCACTACCAGCTATATAGAGTAGTACACAGTTCTGAGATCAGCCGAGGAGGATCATAAAAGGTCAGTGAAGATTCTGTTGAGCAGGCTTCTGTTTCCTCAAACCCAAAACTGACAGGCCTGGGACCAGGCTAAGATAATCACTACCAGGTCAGTGTAGAGCAGGGCTACAGACAGGTCTGGGCTCAGGCTAGGAGAATCACTCCCAGGTGTGGATCAGGACTCTCCTACTCCAGTCCTGGAGAGCTAGATATTTTAAGTGATGATAAGAGAAGCCTGGTCCCAGATCTGAATGTTTTATCTAACCTCCTCTCCCTATCATTGTCATTCAATGATCTAGCCTGGTCCCAGATCTGGATGTGATAGTGATGTAGCCATCTCCTCTGACTTATCATAGTCATGCCACACAGGTCTGGGACAAGGCTAGAGTCAGAGCAGATGTTAGGACGGCAAATAAATAGAATATACTGACCACACAAGCACTCCAGAAACAACACAGGCCTGTAGTGCACTATGTTAGGATAAGGTGCCAGAGTCCGACCCTGGCGGTCTCCAGAACTCATAAAGCCTTCCTCTAAACGGGCTCTGCCCATTAACACAACTGTCACTGGAGTTGGCCTTCAAATGGAGATAGGATCAACGCCTTGGTCTTCTGAGTAATAGCAGCAATACACAGTCGGCTATAAAACAGAAGCAGGCTTGGATGCTTGGAGGGGGTGCGCCCATCAGAACACTGCTCCAGTTTGTAGAAACAGTTTGAAGAGTAAAGTGGCTGAGCGCGGAGGCCTGAAGACCAAGGCATTAATGCTATCTCCGTTTGAAGGCCAACTCCAGTGACAGTGTCAGAGCCCGTTCAGAGGAAGGTGTCAGAGCCTGACAGTGTCAGAGCCCGTTCAGAGGAAGGTGTCAGAGCCTGACAGTGTCAGAGCCCGTTCAGAGGAAGGTGTCAGAGCCCGTTCAGAGGAAGGTGTCAGAGCCTGACAGTGTCAGAGCCCGTTCAGAGGAAGGCTTTATTGCTGTTTATGTGAGTTCTGGAAACCGCCAGGGTCGGACTCTGAAGTTGTGTCCCAATTGGCACCATATCCTTATATAGTGCACTACTTTTAACCAGGACCTGTAGGGCTTTGGACAAAAGTAGTGCACTATATAGAGAATAGGGTGCTGTTTGGGACGGACACAGCTGAACAGTAACTGTTAGAGGCCTTTAATAGCTAGTATCAATTCATTGTTCCTCACTGAAGGTTAAAACTTTATGAAGGACAAATGTGTTATGCTTTGAAGTGTACTTTTTGCCAAAGGAGCTAAGATGAGTGACGTTTATTTGATATCAATCGATTTTTCCAGAGATTTATTTGATATTTTAATGTGGGATTTTTTTCCCTTACTACTGATCGAAAACATTTTATTTGATATCAAAAGATTTGAATCATCCTAAACGGATGTCTCCTGACTGTCTCTCTCCTACAGAGTCAGGTGGCTGAGAAGGGACGTGCGCTGAAAGATCTGAAGGACACTCTGGCTGCTCTGATGCAGGACAAGGAGAAACTTGAGGAGGTTAGTATAGTTGGTGAAGTTAGTAAGTATAGCAACACTAGCTTTATTTTTCGGCCTTTATAGACTTGTCTCTGAACTAAAAACACCCCAAAAGAGCAGCAATTTTCCCATATCCTATTCTGGCTGGGGTTTAACACATCTCTAATTGGCGAAGTAAAGCATAGCGACTTCTTATTTTCCATTCAATTACCCTGGACCACAGAGAAGTCCACAGAGAAACTGCTGAAGGGTAGCTAGCTAGCGTACGCATTCGTCCCTTAGAGCAGCAAAACGACCCATTTTGAGGTTGAGACTGTCAATTAAATTGGCGTCTGCTTCAAACTTTCAGTGAAACAAACATTCCATTGCCTTTGAAAATGAGAGGATATTCTTTTTTTAATGAATGACTAATTAAACTGTTTGAGAGAGAGAGGGAGAGACTGGGGGAGAGAGAGGGAGAGACTGGGGGAGAGAGAGGGACAGAGGGGGGGGGCGAGGCGGAAAGAGAGAGGGAGACAGGGAGAGAGACCGACAATAGTTCTAGGATCTGCTGTGAGGTCATTGTGGCCAGTCAGGTATTGACTATCCTGGAGAGGATGGACATAGATCTGTAGCTGGCAAAGTATTTTATTCTCAGGAGCAGCTACACTTTTAGAGTGACGTTTCAGGCGTGGTACTTCTTAGCAATATATGAAAAATATTAATACATTTCCTCCACAAGATAAAACAATTCTGTTAGAGAAAATACAAGATCAGTTATTTTAAAGGATTCCCTTTCCAATCATAAATATATACAGTGGCAAGAAAAAGTATGTGAACCCTTTGGAATTACCTGGATTTCTGCATAAATAGGTCATAACATTTGATATGATCTTCATCTAAGTCACAACAATAGACAAACACCGTCTGCTTAAACTAATAACACACAAACAATTATACGTATTTATTGAACACACTGTGTAAACATTCACAGTGCAGGGTGAGAAAAGTATGTGAACCCTTGGATTTAATAACTTGTTGACCCTCTTTTTGCAGCAATAACCTCAACCAAACGTTGTAGTTGCGGATCAGACCTGCAAAACTGTTTCAGTTCAGCAATATTCTTGGGCTGTTTGGTGTAAACCGCTCTCTTGAGGTCATGCCACAGCATCTCAATTGGGTTGAGGTCAGGACTCTGATTGGGCCACTCCAGAAAGGGTATTTTCTTCTGTTGAAGCCATTTTGTTGTTTATTTACGTCTGTGTTTTGGGTCTTTGTCCTGTTGCATCACCCAACTTCTGCTGAGCTTCAATTGGCGGACAGATAGCCTTACATTCTCCTGCAAAATGTCTTGATAATGAATTTTTCTGTCGATGATAGCAAGCTGTCCAGGCCCTGAGACAGCAAAGCAGCCCCAAACCATGATGCTCCCTCCACCATACTTTACAGTTGGGATGAGGTTTTGATGTTGGTGTGCTGTGCCTTTTTTCCTCACCACATAGTGTTGTAGTTTCCTTCCAAACAACTTCACTTTAGTTTAATCTGTCCACAGAATATTTTGCCAGTAGCGCTGTGGAACATCCAGGTGCTCTTTTGCGAACTTCAGACGTGCAGCAATGTTTTTTTGGACAGCAGTGGCTTCTTCTGTGGTGTCCTCCCATGAACACCATTCTAGTTTAGTGTTTTTCGTATCGTAGACTCGTCAACAGAGATGTTAGCATTATCCAGAGATTTCTGTAAGTCTTTAGGGTTCTTCTTAAACTCAATGAGCATTCTGCGCAGTGCTCTTGCAGTCATCTTTGCAGGACGGCCACTCATAGGGAGAGTAGCAACAGTGCTGAACTTTCTCCATTTATAGACAATTTCTCTTACCGTGGACTGATGAACATCAAGGCTTTTAGAGATACTTTTGTAACCCTTTCCAGCTTTATGCAAGTCAACAATTCTTCATCTTAGGTCTTCTGAGATCTCTTTTGTTCGAGGCATGGTTCACATCAGGCCATGCATCTTGTGAATAGCAAACTCAAATTTTGTGAGTGTTTTTTATAGGGCAGGGCAGCTCTAACCAACATCTCCAATCTTGTTTCATTGATTGGACAGGTTAGCTGACTCCAATTAGCTTTTGGATAAGTCATTAGCCTAGGGATTCACATACTATTTCCAACCTACTCTGTAAATGTTAAATGATGTATTCAATATAGACAAGAACAATACAATGATGTGTGTGTTATTAGTTTAAGCACACTGTGTTTGTCTATTTGTGTGACTGAAGGTCAGATCACATTTTATGACCAATTTATGCAGAAATCCAGGTAATTCCAAAGGGTTCACATACGTTTTCTTGCCACTGTAATAATATAATATAATAATGCCCGTTGTCTTGTCTGTCCCCACCAGGATCTCCAGAAGAGCGGCAGTGGTGGTAGGAAGACAGAGGCTGTAGTGTCAGAGGAGATGAGCATCCAGTCTGTGTTCCTGCAGTATCCCCTGCCCTACACCCAGGACGCCCCCACTCCACTGCTGGTCCCCCAGAGCCCCACACAGCTGCACTTTGGGAACCCCTACTCCACCTCAGATACAAGAGGTTGGCCCCCCCACTAACCCCTACTCCACCTCAGATACAAGAGGTTGGCCCCCCCACTAACCCCTACTCCACCTCAGATACAAGAGATTGGTCCCCCCTTACTAACCCCTACACCACCTCAGATACAAGAGATTGGTCCCCCCTTACTAACCCCTACTCCACCTCAGATACAAGAGGTTGGTCCCCCCGCCCCTTACTAACCCCTACTCCACCTCAGATGCAAGAGATTGGTGTCTCCCCCCCCCCCCCATATTCCATATGCTTACATAGGATATAGACATTCCAGTAATTTTCCCAGGTTTTCCAGCAATCCCGGTTGAAGGATTCATCGAGTTCCTGCTTATTCCCTCTTGATTCTGAGAATCTTCCAACTGGGATTTCTGGAAAACCTGGGAATGTTGGGAAAGTTATATGAATTTTGCAACCCTGATATGCTTACACTCCTTTTGACCTTTGACCCTCTCTCTCCCCTCACTCTAGACGGCGCGGACGGAGAGTTTTCTGATGACCTGGTGCCCCGCCTGCCCCCTGTAGGCCCCCCCTCCTGGGATAGTAACGTGGTCTGCATTCAGCCAGCACGCAACCTCAGCCGGCCAGACGGCCTGGAGGACCCAGAGGAGCATCAGAACAACAATGTGAGTTAGCTAATCTGAAAACAACAATGTGAGTTAGCTAGTCTGAAAACAAAAATGGTAGTTAGCCAGTCTGAAACAACAATGGGAGCTAGCCAGTCTGAAAACAACAACAACAATGGTAGTTAGCCAGTCTGAAACAACAATGGGAGCTAGCCAGTCTGAAAACAACAACAATAGGAGTTAGCCAGTCTGAAAACAACAACAATGGGAGTTAGCTCATCTGAAAACAACAACAATGGGAGTTAGCTCATCTAAAAACAACAACATCAACAACAATGGGAGTTAGCTAGTCTGAAAACAACAACAATGGGTGTTAGCTAGTCTAACAACAACAACAACAACAATGGGAGTTAGCTAGTCTAACAACAACAACAACAACAATGGGAGTTAGCTAGTCTGACGACAACAACAACAATGGGAGTTAGCTAGTCTGACGACGACGACAACAACAACAATGGGAGTTAGCTAGTCTGACGACAACAACAATGGGAGTTAGCTAGTCTGACGACAACAACAACAGGAGTTAGCTAGTCTGAAAACAACAACAACAATGGGCGTTAGCTAGTCTAAAAACGACATTGGGCGATAGCTAGTCTGAAAACGACAACAACATTGGGCGTTAGCTAGACTGAAAACGATAACAACAATGGGAGTTAGCTAGTCTGAAAACAACAACAATGGGAGTTAGCTAGTCTGAAAACAACAACAACAACAATGGGAGTTAGCTAGTCTGACGACAACAACAACAATGGGGGTTAGCTAGTCTGACGACAACAACAACGGGAGTTAGCTAGTCTGACGACAACAACAACAACGGGAGTTAGCTAGTCTGACGACAACAACAACAACGGGAGTTAGCTAGTCTGACGACAACAACAACAACGGGAGTTAGCTAGTCTGAAAACAACAACAACAATGGGCGTTAGCTAGACTGAAAACAACAACAACAATGGGCATTAGCTAGTCTAAAAACGACATTGGGCGATAGCTAGTCTGAAAACCACAACAACAATGGGAGTTAGCTAGTCTGAAAACGACAACAACAATGGGCGATAGCTAGTCTGAAAACAACAACAACAACAATGGGCGATAGTCAGTGAATGTTATGAAAGCATGTTTGATTTGAAACTGTTACCTTCATTCCAGCCATTACTATGAGCTGACCTCTGATTTCCACTGAGGTTCACTTAGTGATATATTGCATCATACACAGAGGGAGGATTATTTCTGCTACAGTAGTTGTGTGTGAGATAGTATTTCTGAAGTAGTTTTCTACCCTCCACCACAGGACAATGCCAATGAACAGCCTACAGCAACTACTGAACCCCACAGCCCATTCTTAAATGATGGACAGACTCCCTTTGGCTTCGAGTCCAGGTAACAAAAATACACACACAAAAGACCTGAGCTCCCCAAAATGCATTGAAGGTGTTCTCTCTCACCCCAGCACAGCAGCTTGCCAGCTCCAACCTGTGTATGCCATGATAACATGTGTAAAGTCTTTGTTCTTTAATTGTGTTAACATGAGTGGCCCAACCCAGCTAGCGGCCCACCCACGTAGAGTAGACCCCCTGACAGATGGTCTTTATTAGCCTGTTAGCTGTCTTGCTATGCTCTGCTCCCCTCTGCAAACATCACTTGGCTGCTCATTAACACAAAGCTCTCTCAATACCTTCTCTCTTGGTTGCTCTCTCAATACCTTCTCTCTTGGTTGCTCTCTCAATACCTTCTCTCTTGGTTGCTCTCTCAATACCTTCTCTCTTTCCGTCTCTCCCTAACCATTATCTTATTTTCTTTCCTCACTCCATTCTCTCTCTCTCCTCTGTGCAGAGTGAACGTCCAAATGCGCTGTCCACTGTGTGAGTTGATCTTCCCGCCCAACTACGACCAGAGTATGTTTGCGGAGCATGTAGAGAGCCACTGGAAGGAGTGCCCCATGTGCAGCGAGCAGTTCCCCCTCGACTGCGACCAGAAGAACTTTGAGAACCACGTGCTCACCCACTTTGACGCCAACGTGCTCGACTTTGACTAAACACCTAATCCACTACATCCTTCCATTTCTGTCAGTCGCCGCTGAAATCAAACTGCCTCTCTTTTCCCCTGCCACATGTAACAGCTGTGACAATCTCATTCACTTTTAGGACCGTTGACGTTTTGATTAGCATAATTTATTAACTAGGGGAAAAGGTATTCATATTGGGTGGTATGATTGGTTCTCCATTAAAAACACGTGCTCTGATTTCATGTATAATTCAGACCAGAGGTATCTATCTGTTTGAATCAGAACATCTTTAATAATAGGTTCTTTAACATGAAGTGTCCCATTTTATTTGGTATTCCAAGATTCTATTAGTGGGATATGACCGATGATGATGTGAAGAACTATGTTATCGCTGTGCTCGTCTCTCACCACTTCCTCAGTCTCAGACTATGTCAAGTCAGGGAAAGTAGGCTACATCAGGCATTTACCAAAACATACATTTGAATTGTTCCAAACAAAATGCTTTCCCCTGAGCGTCATAGTAAAATTCAGGTATTCATTATATTTTAGAAAGCAGCCACCTCGGTGCCACTATATGCAGACGAACAGGACAAATCATAGCTTCTAAACCTGATTGTTATATGATCTTTTAAAAGCCAACGGTGTTGTATAAGCTTTTGCAATATGTGTATGTATGGTTAGAAAGAGCTGTCATATTTTAGTGTTAGCTGATTTTCAGTTTCTTTTCCATTCTCCACTGGTTTGCTTGTCTGGCTAAAGAAGTCATGCTTCAACTATCGCTACTGATTAAAATGCATGTCAGGATTCTGTTAGATGAGACACTATTATTTTGTTATTTGCTGCAAGTTATTTAACAATCATAGAAAACCTTTTGATTTCTTTGTCAGTCCCGTGTAAAGAAATCTGAACTAATAAAGTCTGTTTGGCACAATATAGTGTATCAGCCTATAATATACCCAGTCAGTTTATTCAATGCCTTGTGCACACATAGTCAGGGATCATTTGTAAAACAGACCTGGGTCTCAATGTTACTAAAGGTGAAAATAAATAAATTAATGGTGCCAAAATGTCCAGGTAGACATCAGAGGCAGTTGTAATGTTTAAAATGTAATCACAGCTACATTTCTAAAGCAGCTAGTTTCGTACATCACCGTCAGTTCCAGAACAACCTCTGGTGTTGCCTTTGGTTTACAGAACACACACACAGTGAGGGTCTTCATTCTCCAGAAACATAGAAAAATAGAATTTAATGCACTTAGCGACAATACATTTACTATACATAATATTTCTCCATACGTACTGTCAGTATAATACTGTCAATGTCCAGCTACATAAACTGTGTCCCAAATGGCACCCTGTTCCCTATATAGTGTGCTACTTTTGACCAGAGCCCTATGGACTATAGACATTTGGGACGCACACATTAACGCGTAGTTCCATAATATTGATTTCCATGCAGTGATGATGGGTTGTTGATAGCCCCTTGCTATCTGATTACCAGTATGGCACATTACCTTCTTTTATAAGACTACATTAAGAGGCTATAGGGACACAGGCGGAGAAATAGACCAGGATCGAGATCTGGACATCTTTTTTTTTATATTTTTCTACAAGAATGTCTACTCTAGCTAAAGTTAGCCATTCCTGAAGTGTCACTGAAGCTATACACATATACTGGATTGGAACTCACATACATCATCTCACCACAACAAACAGGAAACACTGGAGGTCTGAAAAAATGTAAAAACTCCCTTGGAAAAGTTAAGTACCTCCAGAGTCTGGCTCTCTCGCTGTAGTTCCTGCTGCACACACCGACCAGACATGTAGCAGACAGAGTTATTGGCAACAAAAATCATCCTAATTCTGTTGGCAACTAGTTACTACAAAGTGCTTAAATGCTTCACCAGGCTATAGCGAAGAAGATAACTGCTCAGCACCCTTGAATGGAAGGGTTCTGGATTACTGGGAATGGGTTCCGGAATACTGGGATTGCTGTGACACACAATCCCAAGATTCCAGTGAACAGCATAACAGCTGATTCTAAAATACTATGTGTATCCCAAATGGCACCTGATTCCGTATGTAGTGCACTACTTTTGTTTGACCAGGGCCTAGGGCTCTAGTCAAAAGTAGTACACTAAATAGGGAATAGGGTGCCATTTGGGACGCAGCCTACCAACCAAAATCATACAATTAATTAATACAAAAAACATTATTGGCACTCCTCATTTAGTACTTAGTGCAACCACCTCTGGCAAGGATAACAGCATGGAGTCTTTTCCTGTAATGTTTGACAAGGTTAACGAGCACATTTGGAGGGATTTTGGACCATTCCTCTATGTAGATCCTTTCAAGATCCTTCACATTCTTGTCAACTGCCCTCTTCAACTCAGCCCACAGGTTTTCGATTGGATTGAGGTCTGGCGACTGAGATGGCTATGGAAGAACATTCATTTTGTTGTGGATCTTGAGGTATGTTTTGGGTCATTGTCTTGTTGGAAAGTCCACCTATGGCCAAGTCCCAGCCTTATGGCAGAGGCAACCAGTTTGTAAGCCAAAATTGCCTGATACTTGGTGGAATTCATTATGCCTTCAATTTTAACCAGTGCCCCTGGACCTCTGGTATTAAAACAGCCCTAAAACATCACTAACCCACCACCATATTTCACTGTGGGTATGAGGTGCCTCTCCTTGTGTGCATCTCTGTTTCGATGCCAAACATGCCGATGCTGTATCTGACCAAAACGTTCAATTTTGGTCTCATCTGACCAGAGTACTTTCATCCAGTCATAATTTAAATGACGTTTGGCTAACTCCAAGCGCTTGCGTCTGTGTTTTGGGGTCAGAAAGGTTTTTCTTCTGGCAACCCTTCCAAAGAGCCTGTGGTTGTGGAGGTGGCATCTGATGGTGCTTTTTGAAACATGGTGAGCCCAAGACGCCACCAAGGCCTGCATTTCTTTCACAGTGATTCTTGGGGATTTTGTTGCTTCTCTCACCATCCTCCTGTGCTCAGTGGTATATTCAATAGTTAGTGGATCTTCTTGTAGCCGTTACCAGATTTGGTCTACGACCATCTGTCTCTTTTGAACTGCCAGTTCTTTTGTTTTCTACATGGTGTTGGATGACAAAGGGATATTGTCATCCACCATCCACAGATGGTGTGGTGGTGAGGTGAGGCTTGCTTTCTCCCCTGGACTCTCCACTCTCATGCCCCTTCTTTCCAACACATTACCTGAACACTCAGTAAGTGACAACATACACAACATATCTGTATGTAAATGTTCCACGGGGGGTGGGGGGGGGGGGGTTGGGGGAACTAGGTCAAATCATGACGTCAGTGATCTTCAGGTCGGAAAGTCGGAGCTCTAGAAAGATGCCTGAGTTTCCGACTAGGAATTCCAAGTTGGTTGACCGTTCGGAAGACACAAATAAAATAAAATATCCCTGCACTGAAGTTGGAGAGTTCCGAGTTGATTTGAATGCGGCAATACTGTCTCTTTCAAACGCATCATCATTAACAGTAAGCACTGTGTGCCAAAAAAGTTATCAAAAAGACACAAATGTGAAAAAGTACAAAGCTGTTAAGAAAATACAACATTCCAAAAAGTAAAATACTAAAGGTAATTTTAAAGCATGCAGTAAAAGAGTAGTGCACTGGAAGAAGAAGGAAAGTGTGTGTGTTTGGAATGGGACACAGCCATTGCTGGTGATGGTGGGCACATAGATATGGAATCACTAGAACAGGATGATGGGGGAAGGGGAGGATTTCTACTGCTGCATCTTGCAGATGTGGGCAGAGACTGGCGCGTGGAAGTTGATGGTGTGGTGCCTCAGGCCCTGGGACGTCTTGTAGCTCTTCCCACAGCGGCCGTTCACATTCTGAATGAGGGGGAGGCGACAGTACAGAGTATAGATAGATAGATAGGTACTTTATTGATCCCAAAACCAGAGTAAGCATTGAATTAGTCCAGTGTTCACCAACTCCTGTCCTGCAGTGCTACTGGGTGTGATTCACACACATCTGATTCAAATCAGGGTCTTCAACTGGATTTGGAGAACACTGGGTCAGTCTCCTATAATAGACATGACTCTCTCATGACACTATAGTAGCCTAGATTGACCTAGAGATGCCTTCAGTCAACTAAACCTAACTCAAGACATCTCTACAGGTTTACTGTACAGACTAGGTGATCACCTGAACCAAATCTTATTTAACGAGGAAAAGTATAAAAACCACTGCTGTGGTCATCACTATCCTCTTGCAATAGGACCAGTTGGATGGCAAAAACAGTGCTAGTAGTACCTCAAAAGTAATTGGAATCAAAAAATAACTATTGACCATGCCAAAAGAGTTGAAAAGGAAAGTTCTGGCTTTACCGGCAGAGGGATACAGTGAGCGTCAGGTCGCTTCCATCCCTAAAATGTAAAAGACGGCGGTTCATAAGAACAAGGTCAAGCAGCAGACATTGGGGACAACAAAGCTACAGACCGGCAGAGGCCGAAAACGACTCTCCACTGACCGGGATGACCGCCAACTCATTCGAATGTCACTCAACAACCGTAGGATGACATCAAGTGACCTACAAAAAGAATGGCAAACGGCAGCTGGGGTGAAGTGCACGGCGAGGACGGTTCGAAACAGGCCCCTAGTGGCAGGGCTGAAGTCGTGCAAAGCTAGAAAAAAGCCATTCATCAATGAGAAGCAAAGAAGAGCCAGGCTGAGGTTTGCAAAAAAACATAAGGATTGGACCGTAGAGGACTGGAGTAAGGTCATCTTCTCTGATGAGTCCAATTTTCAGCTTTTGTGGAGGATCGGTGATGATCTGGGCTTCAGCAAGGTCTTTGAAGGACGCATGAATCAAGCCACGTACAAGGTCGTCCAGGAAGAAAACTTGCTTCCTTCTGCTGTGACAATGTTCCCCAACTTTGAGGATTGTTTTTTCCAGCAGGACAATGATCCATGCCACACAGCCAGGTCAATCAAGGTGTGGATGGAGGACCACCATATCAAGACCCTGTCATGGCCAGCCCAAACTCCAGACCCGAACCCCATTGAAAAGCTCTGGAATGTGAACAAGAGGAAGATGGATGGTCAAAAGCCATCAAACAAAGCCGAGCTGCTTGAATGTTTGCGCCAGGAGTGGCATAAAGTCACCCAACATCAATGTGAAAGACTGGTGGAGAGCATGCCATTTGAAAGTTGTGATTGAAAATCAGGGTTATTCCACCAAATATTGATTTCTTAACTCTTCCTAAGTTAAAACATGAGTATTGTGTTTTTTAAAAATTAATATGAACTTATTTTCTTTGCATTATTTGAGGTCTGACAATACTGTATCTTTTTTGTTACTTTGGCCAGTTGTCATTTTCTGCAAATAAATGCTCTAAATGACAATATTACTATTTGGAATTTGGGAGAAATGTTGTCAGTAGTTTATAGAATAAAAGAAAAAATGTTCATTTTACCCAAACACATATCTATAAATAGTAAAACCAGAGAAACTGATAATTTTGCAGTGGTCTCTTAATTTTTTCCACAGAGCTGTATATCATGTGTCTTGTACAGCCTAGAGTCTACTACTAACTACAGTATATATCATGTGTCTTGTACACCCTAGAGTCTACTACTAACTACAGTATATATCATGTGTCTTGTACAGCCTAGAGTCTACTACTAACTACAGTATATATCATGTGTCTTGTACAGCCGAGAGTCTACTACTAACTACAGTATATATATATCATGTGTCTTGTACAGCCGAGAGTCTACTACTAACTACAGTATATATCATGTGTCTTGTACACCCTAGAGTCTACTACTAACTACAGTATATATCATGTGTCTTGTACAGCCTAAAGTCTACTACTAACTACAGTATATATCATGTGTCTTGTACAACCTAGAGTCTACTACTAACTACAGTATATATCATGTGTCTTGTACAGCCTATAGTCTACTACTAACTACAGTATATATCATGTGTCTTGTACAGCCTATAGTCTACTACTAACTACAGTATATATCATGTGTCTTGTACAACCTAGAGTCTACTACTAACTACAGTATATATCATGTGTCTTGTACAGCCTATAGTCTACTACTAACTACAGTATATATCATGTGTCTTGTACAGCCTATAGTCTACTACTAACTACAGTATATATCATGTGTCTTGTACAGCCTAGAGCCTAGAGTTGGAAGAACTACTTGTGTCATGCACCAGGACCAGCTGCCACCATGTCAGTGATTGTCTCGTTAACACAGGTGAGAGTGTTGACGAGGACAGACTGGAGATCACTCTGTCATGCTAATTGAGTCAGAATAACAGACTGGAAGCTTTAAAATGAGGGTGGTGCTTGAAATCATTGTTCTTCCTCTGTCAACCATGGTTACCTGCAAGGAAACACGTGCCGTCATCATTGCTTTGCACAAAAAGGGCTTCGCAGGCAAGGATATTGCTGCTAGTAAGATTGCACCTAAATCAACCATTTATCAGATCATCAAGAACTTCAAGGAGAGAGGTTTGATTGTTGTGAAGAAGGCGTCAGGGCGCCCAAGAAAGTCCAGCAAGCGCCAGGACCGTCTCCTAAAGTTGATTCAGCTGCGGGATCGGGGCACCACCAGTGCAGAGCTTGCTCAGGTATGGCAGCAGGCAGGTGTGAGTGCATCTGCACACACAGTGAGGCGAAGACTTTTGGAGGATGGCCTGGTGTCAAGAAGGGCAGCAAAGAAGCCACTTCTCTCCAGGAAAAACATCAGGGACAGACTGATATTCTGCAAAAGGTACAGGGATTGGACTGCATTTTCTCTGATGAATCCCCTTTCCGATTGTTTGGGCCATCCGGAAAACACCTTGTCCGGAGAAGACAAGGTGAGTGCTACCATCAGTCCTGTGTCATGCCAACAGTAAAGCATCCTGAAACCATTCATGTGTGGGGTTGCTTCTCAGCCAAGGGAGTGGGCTCACTCACAATTTTGCCTAAGAACACAGCCTTGAATAAAGAATCAACACATCCTCCGAGAGCAACTTCTCCCAACCATCCAAGAACAGTTTGGTGACGACCAATGCCTTTCCAGCATGATGGAGCACCTTGCCATAAGGCAAAAGTGATAACTAAGTGGCTCAGGGAACAAAACATCGACATTTTGGGTCCATGGCCAGGAAACTCCCCAGACCTTAATCCCATTGAGAACTTGTGGTCGATCCTCAAGAGGCGGGTGGACAAATAAAAACCCACAACTTCTGACAAACTCCAAGCATTGATTATGCAAGAATGGCCTGCCATCAGTCAGGATGTGGCCCAGAAGTTAATTGACAGCATGCCAGGGCAGATTGCAGAGGTCTTGAAAAAGAAGGGTCAACACTGCAAATATTGACTCTTTGTATAAACTGAATGTCATTGTCAATGAAAGCCTTTGACACTTATGGAATACTTGTAATTATACTTCAGTGTACCATAGTAACTACTGACATAAAGATCTAAGAACACTGAAGCAGCAAACTTTGTGGAGACCAATACTTGTGTCATTCTCAAAACGTTTGACCACGACTGTACAAGGGTGGAGTGAAAATCCACAGAAACTCGGCCCTTCGTGGAATGAGTTTGACACGTGTGGCGTAGAGTCTACTACTAACTATGTCATCAGCCATAATCCTGTCATTCACGTCAGCAATGCCATTTTCTCAAGCTGAACACCATTTATCCCGAGCACACAGCCAACCCAGATGGGAATGGAAAATGCTGTAAAAACTCCCTAAATCACTGCAGTGGACGAGGATGTATGCATTTCAAGATGTTGACCTGCTGTAATGTTTGACTAGCACCTTGTTGCCTCAACAGCAGGAACTATTTGACATCCGTTTTAACTGTAACATCACAGTGTTATTACTGCAGCATTTTGGTATTTGGTATTTTATTAGGATCCCCATTAGTTGTTGCGAAAGCAGCAGCTACTCTTCCTGGGGTCCACACAAAACATGAAACATTACATAATACAGAACTTTAATAGAAAAGGACAGAATTACATCAATTTAAAAAAGGCACATGTAGCCTACATATCAGTACATACACACACACACTATCTAGGTGAAATAGGGGAGAGGCGTTACTTTATCGGCATGCAGAGCCTTGTTCTGTTTAGGACCAAACCAACATCTTGGGTAATGGATGGTTTTAATTTGGAGTCTTATGAGAAGGAGAAGCAGTCACTTGAACAGAGAGCATAGACTATGTATCTAGCCAATATCCACAGACAGGTAGGTAGGGAGAGGAGACTTTCCTGACCACATGGCCTGATGAAGAAACACTCTGGCTCTTAGTTCAACTCAGGGCTCTAGTTAAATGCTATTTGAGGGTTTTCCTGGTCATGCCATGTGGTCAGGAATACCCCTGGCCCTATTCATGGGGCAGTGCAAGGGAGAGTATATGAGACCCCATTTACACTCGGTAATAACATGCGTCTTGTATTATCTGGTTGCAAGCATCTGATCACACGTCAGAGCATTTACACATGGTATTAATATATGGACGGAGCGTGATTGGCCCACCTTGTATCTCTTCTTGCAGCCAGTCACAGGGCAGGCGAAGGGTTTCTCCTCTCCTCCATTCATACACATGGAGCTGAGGATGGACTCTGAGCTAATGGCACTCTCTGTGGTCCAGGACTCACCACTGTCTGACTCCTCATAGTCCACCTCCTCCTCCTCATCGTACTCACTACCTGGAGGGGAGAAACACATTGAGACACAGGTATGTGCACACACACTCACACAACACAACACCCATCAGAATACGATTTGTCATAAAATGTGCTTACTGCCGTCCATAAACAATTAGACTAATACTACTACTTCAGCAGCTCCAGTACGTTAATGAGTCCCAAATAGTATCCTATTCCCTATATAGTGCACTACTTTTGACCAGGGACCATAGGGCTCTGGTCAAAAGTATTGCACTATAATAGTGCCATTTGGGATGTATCCTATGGCTGGCATGGGCATCCTAGCCTCAGGGGTTTTGGACCGGCTGATGTGCTGAGACAGATTCAGACTCAAGCCTTCCACATGTGTTCTGGCTGTAGGGTTCCCACAGGGTTCTACTGTTGCCTTGTACTGAGCCCAAGTTTGTGGAGAGACTAAAAAATTATGTTTTGTGGGAAAGAATTTAGCCCGTTTCACAAGGTCCTAGGGTTAAGGCAATGCAAAATAAGATTGGTCTCTACAACCACAAGAACCATAGAGACAAGGAGCAGCAATTAAGAGAGAAAACCCAGCATATCGTACTGCGTGGCGTCATGGGAAAGACACAAACAATGAACACAAGTAAGCAAATGCCATGGCAACTGAAAATGATGAGATTCTGAGGAAATAAGCTCTGTAATATGACATAGCCCTGCACCTTCCCTGTGTAGGCCTCTACCAACTGACTGTGAGAGTCAACCCTCTCTGCTGTGAGACATTACAACACCTATCTTCTCTGAATTACCCCCATGTATTCTCCTGAAACTTAAAGAGGCATTTCCTGATCCAAACCAAAATATGGGACATGTTACATAAACTACTAACGCCTGCCTCCTAGATGACGGTGGTGTGCTCTGTTGTCACGGTAACTTACCTGTAGGAGTGCTGCTACGAAAGGAGGACGAGGGTGTGATGGGAGGGGTGACGGGCGGGGTGAGGTTCCCACTGCTGAGTCTGGGAGGAGTGGAGACGTTACTGCTACGAGACAGACTGCCTATCAGAGACTGAGACAGCTTGGGGTGAACCTTCCTCTTCAGCCTCTCATGGTGCTCCCGACGCGCTGTCTCTGTCATAAACCTGGGTGAGGGAGGGGACAGAGAGAGAGGGATGATGGAAGAGGAGAGGACACACACAACCACACATCATATATGTCCAACTCGTCTTAGGCGAGGTTTGTCTGCCAGCGGGGTTGTTCACAGAACCTCCTCTGTTACAAACTTATATAGCTGAAGTCACTGTACAACATCATATGCTCTGAGTCTATCATTCATTGAAACCATTCCCATGTTTAACAGTAGGCCTATATCTCTGACCAAACTTCATGTTTAACAGTAGGCCTATATCTCTGACCAAACTTCATGTTTAACAGTAGGCCTATATCTCCGACCAAACGTTGTTACATTGTAAAGTCTTCTGTAAATGTAAGTCATAAAAATGAAATGTTCACACAGACACTGTTAAAACAGAAGTGAAATGAACAGATGAAAGCTGAAACCACATCAAGATGTGTGTATAAAGACAGGGAGACAGACAGCGGTAGCTAGCCCCTTTATCATACAGTTACACTGCTGCCTCAGAATTCCTAAGCCCTTTTAAACCTCCAATCACCATATCAAAGAGAACTGGGATGAGATTGAAATGTCATCTTGGTCTTTTAATGTAGGACCCAGGGCAATATAACATCATATTACCCAATGCTAACACAATTAAACGGAGTTATCCACCAGATGAAGCTGACTGCTGCTAGATGGAAGTTGCTGGTGGAACTAGGCCACACACACAAACACACACACTGGATGTGGCCCAGAAGTTAAGAACAGATTTACTTAGAGGCTGAAGTGCATGGCCCTATGAAACTGAAGTCAGTGTGCTGCTAACAGCTTTTCTTCCTCCAATGTCCCTGTCCCCTTACTGGGCTCCAACCAGAGGTCTTCTTGACAACGTACAAACCAGCTGTGCAATAGAGTGAACTTAAGGCACTCTATTGTGGAGTGAGCTAAAGGCACGTTCTTACCTCTGTTACACATATACTGTAGCATAGACCTCAAACACAAACCTTAACAGGGTCATACTAAGATAAGTAACTGTTTAATCAACTATTTACTAATGGCATTTGGTCATTCATCCCATTTCTGGCCAGAGTTAGGACAGTTTAAACTGAACCATAAGAATACCGTTCATTAGGGATCTCATAACCATGATCCTTTGGCATATGGTTAAATGTCTGATTGGTATATACACTGAACAAATAGTCTTTTTGATGAGTATTTCTCTCTGTAATAAAGCCCTTATGTGGGGACAAACTCATTCTGATTGGCTGGGCCAGAGTCCCCAGTGGGTGCCCTCCCAGGCCCACCCATGGCTGTGCCCCTGCCCAGTCATGTGAAATGCATAGATTATTGCCTAATTTATTTATTTAAATTGACTGATTTACTTTTTTGAACTGTAACTAGCATGTTGCGTTTTTGTTTTTGTTAAGTACAGGTTAGGGTTTGGTTAGTAGCCTGCTCACCTGTTTATGTAGCTGAGGGCAACATAGGTGGGCTGCTGTTGTTCCTGTTTCTCTAACTGACGAGGATCTGTGTCTGACGAGAGGCAGAGGGGAGAGAGAGAAGGAGAGGGGGAGGGAGAGAGGGGGAGGGAGAGAGAGAGAGAGAGAGAGGGAGAGAGAAAGAGAGATAGAGGGGAGGGAGGGAGGGAGAGAGAGAGATAGAGGGGAGAGAGGGAGAGGGAGAGGGGGAGGGAGAGGGGGAGGGGAGAGAGAGGTTAGCCTAATCATATAACATCAGACATGACACACACACAGCCACAAAGGTGTCACTGCATGGTCCTCATAACAATTGCATGTGGTCAAGAGGGGCAGCAGTAGGTGTGTGTTTGGACTGGGTGTGTCACTCTTACCAAAACAACAGTAGCTAGCTAGTGTGATGATGTTTAACAAATTATGTCATGGGCCACTGTCTAGACTAGCCGTCGTCCACAAACCACCTCGTATCCAAACCCCTCTCTCACATCTCATCAACAAACTAGATAAATGAGCTTTTTATTAAAAACACACAACAAAGAAGGCTGGGTTTAATCTAGGCTACACAACGTATTTAATGGCTGGCACTGGGCTTTCTCATAATTCTTCTGATCTGATCCAACTTGAACTATGCAGACTCTTCCTTATTGCAGCCACCATATTGCCCATAGTACCAGACAACACTCCACACACACTGTGGTTTCCCATGCTGTTCTCCAGACGTTTGGCTCGGCTCTGCAGTGCTGCCAAACAGCGGACAGTCTCTCTCCATCTCTCTCTCCTTCACACCCTGAGGTGAACCAGGCCTAACTTCAAACAGCCTCCCCACTGCCATGCCATGTGGGAGTGGGGAGATGCCCCATAAAACCACCCCTTCTCTGCCACTCACCAGCTGTGCCTGCCTGCCTACCTAGTGTCTGCCTTGCCTCTGCCTGGTCTGGCCTGGGCTATGGGGAAGTGCTGCCCCGCTGTGGCAAAGAAAAGAAACACTGGCCCCAAGGGTCAAAGGTCAAAGGCTATATCCCAAATGGCACTCTATTCAGTATATAGTGCACTACCTTTGACCAGGGCCCCTAGGGCTCAGTCTAGGCCATTTGGGACACAGAAAAGCAACCACAGCCTTTAGGGGAAGGGTACTTCAAAACTACCGCCATAGTCTGGAGAGACACTACTGAGTGGGCATCCTTTTGTTAAAGCCCAGCACTAAAAAACCTGATTCAGACAATCACAGTGTATCACTATAACGACAGTGCGTATGGTGTTCGCCTCGCTGGCAAATCTAATACATACATAAGTGCAGTTTGAGCATCTTTAGATCACAGTCACGTCTTTTCCATGTTCATGTCAAAGAGCAAAGCAAGTAGCAACGTGTTATGCGTGTACCAAAACACACCCTGGTATCCGCCTGAGGTCACACTCATTTATTCATATAGAGCAGAAGCACTTTATTCTGAAGTACCTCTGTGAACGTCTTTAAAGCTCTCCCACTGTGGTGTTGCCCCAGATTCACACTAGATCTGACCTGTAACCCCTCATAAAAATGACTTCTGCAGCTTTTCCGGAGAGCGCTCACTCCATGTTGTCCATGGATACCACTAGCTAGGTGCACCATAACACAGAGGTCTGTGTGGGCAGGATGGTGAACGTGGACAGTGGGTCTGGTCAGAGGAGTTGAGGTGTGTATGGATGGACATAGTGGCAAGCGTACAAGGCTCCCTCTAACACACTCATGGACGCATGCAAACACATACTTATGCACGCATGCACACACACACACACAAAGTGTTCCCACACACACACACACACACACACACACACACACACACGTTGAAGCCGTGCTAGGGTAATGGCTGACAGATGCACCACCAGTCTTAACAGGAAACCCTCTTCCCTGCCATGATTCCATCCATCATCTAATGAATCCTATAGGTCTTTAGGCTAGGCTATAGCTACAGGTCTCTTAACTCTTGCCTTTCTGTTCATGGGAAAACCTGCAAAATCGGCAGTGTATCAAATACTTGTTCTCCCCACTGTATCTATCTATCTATCTATCTATCTATCTATCTATCTATCTATCTATCTATCTATCTATCTATCTATCTATCTATCTATCTATCTATCTATCTATCTATCTATATCAAACTGTCGTGATTATGAGTTGATTTTACCCATGGCTCAGAGCTTGTCTGGGAAGTGTCTTAACATCATCCTAAAACCTACTCTGAGCTCGGAGTTAAAACCGGTTTTAACAGGATTCCTAGGACCTTTTCTGAGATGCTTTGTGGATACGGGCCCAGAGTTCTATTGGCTCTGGTCAAAAGTAAGTGCACTATACAGGAAATAGGGTGTCAACTAGGCCTACACTAGTGCATGGCAGTGCCTGGCAGTGCAGTGGTAGTGCAGCTAGAAAGACATTAATGACTGCATTATTCCCCTCCTGCCAAAAGCTGGGAAAGTGGGGTATATGGGGTATGGTGGGGGTATATGGGGTACGGTGGGGGTATATGGGGTATATGGGGTATGGTGGGGGTATATGGCGTACGGTGGGGGTATGTGGGGTAGAGTGGGGTATATGGGGTACGGTGGGTGTATGTGTGCCTGTGTGATGAAATCCTGTCTAAGAGGCCTAATGATCAGTACACAGGAGGCCTAATGAGGGTCCTCTATGCTGACCACATGTTATCCAGAGCGTTGGTGACTCTAACTATGCTGCTGGCAACTATTTAATTACGCTTTTTTTGCCGACATTTACTGACACCTGCCATATTCAACGGATGTTGAGCTTTCATAAATTCATCAGTTATTGTTTGTTAAGACAAAGCTAGATAGATATGTAGGTAAACAATGAATCCCAGCGCATGACGTAACGTTAGCTAGCTAGCTAACAGTACACTTTAACTTGAAATTAAAATACTTTGTCAAAATTAGAAACATGTAATATCTGAAAATGTAGCTAGATAGACTATCTTACCCGTGGTCTGAAATCGGAGTAGATAGCCAGAGCAAATTTACCAGCTAGTATCAACTATCAACAGTTGCAGTGACATTCTATTGAAATGGATACTTGCATAGTGGAGTCTTTTGTTAAGACATGTAGCTAGCTAGCTAAACAATGAACCATAATCACAACTCATGACGTTACTACCCTGCATGAATCTGCAGATAGCTAACCAACCAGGTTCAATGTTAGCTAGCTAACATTAGGCTATAACTAGTCAAGCAAATGTGTCTGAGATACGAAGAATAAGATCATACACATAACGTTAGCTAGCGAGCCAGTCACACTTTAAATGAAACCACTTTCTGTCAAAATTAGAAACGTGTAATATCTGAAAATGTAGCTATCTTACCCGTAAACATCATGGTTGGATGTGTCTCCTGTTAAGATTTTTTTTATTGTATTTATTTAACTAAGCAAGTCAGTTAAGAACAAATTCTTATTTACAATGATGGCCTGCCTACAGGGTCAGCCCCTGGAGCAAATTAGGGTTAAGTGCCTTGCTCAAAGACACATCGACAGGTTTTTTTCACCATTCGGTTACTGGCCCAACGCTCTAACCACTAGGCTACCTACCGGCCCTTTCGGATGCCATGGTTGCACTTAGTTAGTTCTTAGTTAGTTCTCCATCTCCTTAGCTATCATACTTGAATTCCACTGATTTCAAAACTCTGTCCTCCAGAAAGTGGAGAGCATACACAAAGTTAGCTAGCTAACAGTACACTTTAACTTGACATTAGGTTTAGCAACATCAAGCTAGCTAGCTAAATTGCCATGAATGTTTAATGCTTTTCGACCTGTCCCCAAATGAATATAGTTGGTTCAGAGTTCGTTTTGATATTTCAACCTGCGTGTCCTGATCGCGTCTGGTGTGAGGCCTAATGAGAAGGTAAATAAATGTTTTACCTCTGTTTAACTCTATTGCAGATAACCAGGCCCCATATAACATATTAAAGGGTAAAAGACAGCTCTAACCCATGGTTCACACATTAATTGTCTTAAAGATTTCATGAAAGAAAGTTAGCTTGGGGTAAGGCTAGATTAACTGATTCTACCTCTGGCTGGCAGTCCTTCAGACATTTGAGAAATAGATATCTTATTCTGGTTAGAAAAGCAAAGTCAACATACTTACACTTTTTAAATTGTGTATCTGAGAGTGGTGGAAATCCAGCTAAATTCTGGAAAGTGGTCAAATCAACAACAACAAAAAAATCCACCCCCTCATGGATTGATAATATTCTGACATTTAAAAAACATACAGATGAGCTAGTGAAAGAAGCTGAGATTTAAAGTAGACTTATTTAATAGAAATAGATCATGTCTCTCCCTAAACACCTGGAAGCAGATTGTACAGTCAACTTTCCTTTCAGTTCTTAACTACGGTGACACCATTTATCGAAATACAGCAACAACTACTCTTAAACCTTCGGATTCCATCTACCATAGTGTCCTTCGCTTTATCACAGGTGATAGTTTTAATATACTGTACATCACTGCATCCTGTATCTAAAGGTTGGCTGGTCCTCATTAAAGTCCCGTAGATCATTTAATTACTCCCTTTCAGTTCACAAAGCTCTACTATACAAGCTTCTAACTTACCTAACATTGTTGTTAAAGTATAAAAACATAAGATACCAAAGCCGTTCACAGGGTTGGTTAACTCTTGAGATTCCTCGGTTCTCCACCGAACTAGGTAAATCCGCTTTTTGTTTTAACGCTCCACATTTTTGGAATCACTTACAAAATTCATTACATTTGGATTCCATGGTGCCACGAAGGCATTTTAAAACCCTGATGATAAAAAGAGTTCACCGAAGTGGGCAATTGTTTTGATTGATTGATCATTATTTTCTTCTGCCTGCGATGTTTGTGATGTTCTAATGTAATTTACTGGTTATTCTATCTTGTAGTTTTATATTTTATTTTATATGTCACAGCACCATTAAAAATGAGACCCTGGTCTCAATGGGGCTCCCATGATGAAATAAAAGTGAATAAAGGTAATGAGCAGTACACAAGAGAGAGAGCAGAGAGTAGAGTAGAGAGAGCAGAGAGAGAGCAGAGAACAGAGAGAGAGAGCAGAGCAGAGAGAGAGCAGAGAAAGAGCAGAGAGAGAGAGCAGAGAGAGAGCAGAGAGAGAGAGCAGAGAGCGAGAGAGCAGAGAGAGAGAGCAGAGAGCGAGAGAGCAGAGAGTGAGAGAGCAGAGAGAGAGAGAGAGCAGAGAGAGAGCAGAGAAAGAGCAGAGAGAGAGAGCAGAGAGAGAGCAGAGAGAGAGAGCAGAGAGCGAGAGAGCAGAGAGAGAGAGAGAGCAGAGAGAGAGAGCAGAGAACAGAGAGAGAGAGCAGAGAGAGAGAGCGAGAGAGCAGAGAGAGAGAGAGAGCAGAGAGAGAGAGAGCAGAGAGCGAGAGAGCAGAGAGAGAGAGCAGAGAGCAGAGAGAGAGAAAGCAGAGAGCAGAGAAAAGAGATCAGAGTCATGGAGGGCTGCTGACCAACCACTCTATTAGCCCTGGATCAATCCAGTCACACTGTAAATCACACACACCTCAGCTGTGTGTGTCTGGTAGGTGGCCAGCTGTAGGGGCCACCTTCCCAGAGCCCCAACCAACCGCTCCCCTCTAGGGCCACCAGCGCAGAGACCCCTCCTGGTCCACCACCCTGACAGCCCACCAGGACCAGGGTGAGGACTCCCCACCATTAGGACTAGGGTGTGGACCCCTGGAGAGGAAAGAGGGCTAAACCATCCACACAGGTGGTCCACAGCGGTGGTCTGTCAGTCTGTCTGTTGATTCTAGGGTGTAATGGTTTTGTTAAAGTCACCTGATGCTAAAATGCTGTGATCAAGACAACACACCTCCTCCTGAGCCAGTGACTGGCAAGAAGATATCAGAAGAAAACTTTATAATCAGTGAACACAACACAACACAGTGACTAATGTTGCTTTTAAGGCTGTAACAAACTCACTGACAGGCCTGTAAAAGGTAGTAGGGTGAGACTGAAAACATCCCAGCAGCATCAGTAAGAGCCAGACATGACGTAATGGCTGTATTCTAGTTAGGCAAGATAGTTAAAGAGAGACCCCTCGCTATGTCCAGACTCCAGCCTGCATGGGCCAGCCAGCCGCAGGACGGACGGTGATCATCATCATCACACAACACAACACAACTCACCTTCATTACCCCCACCCCCCTCAACTTCCCCCATGACACAGCCCCCCCCCCCACATTCATTTCCACCAACGAGACAGTCAGTCAGTCACCTATCCCAGCAACCCCTCCCCCCTCAGCCCAGTGCACTGTTGGACTGCGTGGAGGTTCATGATGACATGTTTATGGTGGGGCTGAGCAGTGGGGAACACTGGCCAGAGTCCTGGTACAGGGAACACATTAAGACACCACTTCCACAAAGGAAATTAAACCACAGAGCCAAACTGCACTTCACTGGTTGGTAGTCTGGTCTCTGCTGCTGCTACCGCAGGTACTTAAATAACACGGCTGATTTTACAATGACTGAACCTGAGATGTGTACTGGCCATGTCATTTCTGCAGACTGAAAACACATAAGCTATACATGCACACACTCACATGTACATACAGGCATTGACACACAAACAGACAAACAAACAGACACACACAGTCTTGTTTTACTATCTTTGTGGGGACACACAATTGATTCCCATTCAAAATCCTATTTTACCTAACTCTAACCCTAACCCTAAATCTAACCTTTAACCCCTAATCCTAACCCTAATTCTAACACTAATTCTAACCTTAACTCTAAACCCCCTAGAAATAGCCTTTTCCTTGTTGAGACTAACAAAATGTCCCCAGTTGGTCAAATTTTTGTTTACTATTCTTGTAGGTAAACACGTCCACACACATGCACACACACACCCTCAACCCAGAACCAGATCCCCTAGTGAGTGTGTTATTACAGCTCCACTGCAGTATGAAGACAGTTATCTGCTACAGCTCCACTGCAGTATAAAGACAGTTCTGTTATAGAGTCAGAGTTAGTCACCTCCTGATTGAGAACAGCAATGAGTGCCAGTAACTGACTGGACTGGTGTCAGCCTGTGTGTGTGTGTGTTATGTTAGGGGTTACTAACTGACTGACTGTAGCACTGGTGTCAGCCGGGGGGAGGGGCGAGGGGTAGGGGGGGTTCATGTAATTAGGTCCACCAGGTGCAGAGATCGGGACGCCAGTTACTGCTTCCCAATGTATTATTTCTGCTCAGCAGATTTTGGGGGGTGCATTCCTCAAGGCCCTAAATGAACCCCCTGTGTAGAGAGCAGCTACAAACAGTACCATTGTTAGAGCAGGCAGGCAGGCAGGCAGGCAGGCAGGCAGGCAGGCAGGCAGGCAGGCAGGCAGGCAGGCAGGCAGGCAGGCAGGCAGGCAGGCAGGCAGGCAGGCAGGCAGGCAGGGGGGCAGGCAGGCAGGGGGGCAGACAGACAGGGGGGCAGACAGACAGGGGGGCAGACAGACAGACAGGGGGGCAGACAGACAGACTTGGGGGCAGACAGACAGACAGACAGGGTGGCAGACAGACAGAGAGACAGACAGACAAGGAGGCAGGCAGGCGGACAGACAGGGAGGCAGACAGGCAGGGAGGCAGACAGACAGGGAGGCAGACAGACAGAC
The DNA here is from genome assembly GCA_023634145.1 of Thymallus thymallus. Classification (NCBI taxonomy): domain Eukaryota; kingdom Metazoa; phylum Chordata; class Actinopteri; order Salmoniformes; family Salmonidae; genus Thymallus; species Thymallus thymallus. The sequence continues at coordinate 30,997,833 of CM042415.1, read as the reverse complement.
AGGGAGGCAGACAGGGAGGCAGACAGGGAGGGAGGCAGACAGGCAGGGGGGCAGACAGACAGAGGCAGACAGACTGTCAGAAAGACAGGCAGACAGACTGTCAGAAAGACAGACAGACAGGGAGGGAGGGAGGGAGGGAGGGAGGGAGGGAGACAGGCAGGCAGACAGACAGGAGGGGCAGACCGGGAGGCAGACAGACAGGGAGGAAGACAGACAAGCAGACAGGGAGGGAGGCAGACAGGCAGGCAGGGAGGCAGGCAGGGAGGGAGGGAGACAGACTGGCAGACAGACAGACAGGAGGGGCAGACCGGGAGGCAGACAGACAGGGAGGAAGACAGACAGGCAGACAGACAGGGAGGGAGGGAGGGAGGCAGACAGGCGGGCAGGGAGGCAGGCAGGGAGGGAGGGAGAGACTGGCAGACAGACAGACAGGAGGGGCAGACCGGGAGGCAGACAGAAGGCAGATAGACAGGGAGGCAGACAGACAGACAGGGAGGAAGACAGACAGGCAGACAGACAGGGAGGCAGACAGAAGGCAGATAGACAGGGAGGCAGACAGACAGACAGGGAGGCAGACAGAAGGCAGACAGACAGGGTGGCAGACAGACAGATAGGCTGGCAGGGATGGAGGTGAGCCCCAGATAGAGACACAGCCAGAGCTACATAACAAGGCTCTCTCTCTCTCTCTCGTCCTACACTGACCTGTCTCCCACAGAACACAGAGATCTGACCCGGGACAACCTAAACCCACCAGTGGTCAGTTTAACCACTACAGGACCACTACAGGACCATTGGGGATCTTACTGTAACATGGTGGTTAGGCTGAAATTGGCCTTAAAGCTTCTGTTATCCCTCAATCAGATTTAGAGAGCCAGTCCAGGGCTATGTCCCAAATGCCACCCTATTCCCTATATAGTGCACTACTTTTGACCAGAGCCCTAGTAGTGCACTATATAGGGAATAGGGTGCCATTCAGGATGCAGTTCAGGACCCATTAGCGCCTGTTGTGATAAACCCTGCTGAGGGTTTGTAAGAGGTTACTGGACTTAGTGGACCGGAACCCTGCTGAGGGTTTGTAAGGGGTTACCGGACTTAGTGGACCGGCCAATATTCACATTAGCGGCTTAAGTTTGTTTTCATATCAGAGTTGAAATATAGAGTTTGTAATTAGGGGAAACTTAAGCCAAACCACTAACCAGACTCCAGTGAAGCCACGCCACCTTGCAACATTTTCATTGGAAATGCTGTAGAGGTTGTAATAGACCTCAGCATTTAGGGACAGTGGTAGCCTAGCGGTTAGAGAGATGGGCCAGTAAGGGTTTAAATCCCAGGGCTGATGGGAGAATATCTGGTGGAGTGAGACGCTGATTAAAAGTTGACACAGCAATTCAAGCGACATAAACATTGTAGGCTACGCTATGTCCTCAAAACACTTACTGAAGTTAGAACAACGGTAACTTTCTTTACACGCTCTACGGACAAGAACACATTCAGTAGATATATCCAGTCATGTGATGTTATGCCTCTGAAAAGCATCACCTCTTTAGGGGGATCAGGAGAGGGCTGTATGCATCTAGCGTATCAGAGTAGGAGTGCTGATCTAGGATTGTGTCCTCCATGTCCATGTACTCTTATTCATTGTGATCTAAAATGCAAAACTGATCCCTGATCAGCTCTCCCACGAGACGCTTGATCCATACGACTCTTTCAATGGGCGGCAGGTAGCCTAGGGGTTAGAGTGTTGGGCCAGTAACTGAAATGTCATTAGTTCGAATCCCAGAGCCGACCAAGTGGAAAGATCTGTCGATGTGCCCCTGAGCAAGGCACTTAACCCTAAATGACCACAGCTCCACTGCAGTATAACAGATAAATAAGTGACACCAGGGTGTCTCAGGGGGAATTGGGATATGCCAAAAACACATTTCCAATAATACACAGTCGACATGTGAAACAGGAGAAATATAATCACCCAGTGTTTTAACACTGGGCCTCTCATCAACGACCCACCGCTGCCACCTACTGCTCACAACCCCAAACAGGAGGCTCCCAGCTGGAACACGGAAGGAGAAACGTGGAGCTTGTTTTCCAGACCCCTTCCCTAATTATACAGTACAATGTGTCTGAAGAGCAGCAGGCCACCAGATGAGGAGGAAGAAGCACCCTCGTTGTAATCCGCTTGGCAGGATGCGTCAGATTTCACACTCCTGAGGCGACGGACCTAGGAGGGTGTGTGAGAGAGAGAGAGGCAGGCCAGCGGACCTAGGGGGGGGTTCAGTGTGTGTGTGTGTGTGTGTGTGTGAGAGAGAGAGAGGCAGGCCAGCGGAACTAGGAGGGGGTTCAGTGTGTGTGTGTGTGTGTGTGTGTGTGAGAGAGAGAGGCAGGCCAGCGGACCTAGGTGGGGGTCAGTGTGTGTGTGTGTGTGTGTGTGTGTGTGTGTGTGTGTGAGAGAGAGAGAGGCAGGCCAGCGGACCTAGGAGGGGGTCAGTGTGTGTGTGTGTGTGTGTGTGTGTGTGTGTGTGAGAGAGAGAGGCAGGCCAGCGGACCTAGGAGGGGGTCAGTGTGTGTGTGTGTGTGTGTGTGTGTGTGTGTGTGTGTGTGAGAGAGAGAGGCAGGCCAGCGGAACTAGGGGGGGGTTCAGTGTGTTTGAGAGAGGCAGGGGAGACGCTGAGTTTTTCCACTAATTGGCTCGTTATTCTCCAATAAGTGGTTGGAAGTGTTGGGAGCCCCCATCCTTGAGCTAACACCTTGGACACATGCACACAATCAGAGGGATAAAGGAGGGATAGAGGATATTGAAGGCTGAGATGGTTATGGCTGGGTCTGGGCTGGGTCTGGGGTTATGGCTGGGCCTGGGCTGGGTCTGGGGTTATGGCTGGGTCTGGGCTGGGTCTGGGGTTATGTCTGGGTCTGGGGTTATGTCTCGGTCCGGGCTGGGTCTGGGGTTATGTCTGGGCCTGGGCTGGGTCTGGGGTTATGGCTGGGCCTGGGCTGGATCTGGGGTTATGGCTGGGCCTGGGGTCTGGGGTTATGGCTGGGCCTGGGCTGGGTCTGGGGTTATGGCTGGGCCTGGGCTGGGTCTGGGGTTATGGCTGGGCCTGGGCTGGGTCTGGGGTTATGGCTGGGCCTGGAGTTATGGCTGATGGCTGGGCTGGGTCTGGTGTTATGGCTGGGGGCTGGGGTTATGGCTGGGCTAGGTCTGGGGGCTGGGGCTAGAGGTTGCCATGGGAGTGAAAATTAATTCCTTGCCGTCTTGTCCTGTAAAATGTTTTCCGGTACTGTCCCGATCTCGAAACAGTTCCATAACCCCCACAACTTTTCTGTCCTGATAAAAATCCCTCCCGTTCCTTCCTCATTTTAACGAGCAGAAATCAGAAATAACTTCCTGTTTGCTCCACTTTGTCTGAGAGAGAGCAGTTAGCCCACTGTTAGATAGCTTATTTCCATTGCCTGCCTAGCAGATAAAGGCCAATTATAATAGTTCTTAGTGATTGAAGAATGCGTGTTACTGTTGGGAGAATGAGGGGTAAAAACATCCAAAAATGATGTGACCTCCTAAAACTGCTTAGAACACAAAAACAACTCATTCCTGTAATTCCTGTGGACTGTTGATCTTGTCCCGAACTTGACTCTAGAATTTCAATCCCGTTCCTGTGTCAACCTCTAGCTGGGGCTGAGCCAGGGCTTTCTATTGGGCTGGACCAGGGCTTTCTATTGGGTTGGGCCAGAGCCTTTGATTGGGCTGGACCAGGGATTTCTATCGGGCTGGCCCAAGGCTTTCTATTGGGCTGGGCCATATCCTTTGTAGTGCTCAGTAAATTAGTAACTAGAATGTGCTTCAGCTTCCTGGTGATTTGGAATTCCTCAGGTGTTGTATTCTAGGAATGGCCCTCATATTCCAGCTGTCTCACTGTGTACTGTAGCAACCGGAAGTGTTGCAGGAAGTTTCCCAGCTGTCTCACTGTGTGCATTATGGCAACCTGAAGTGTTGCAGGCAGTTTCCCAGCTGTCTCACTGTGTGCATTATGGCAACCTGAAGTGTTGCAGGAAGTTTCCCAGCTGTCTCACTGTGTATTGTGGCAAAATGAAGTGTTGCAGGAAGTTTCCCAACTGTCTCACTGTGTGTATTGTGGCAACCTGAATTGTTGCAGGCAGTTTCACAGCTTTCTCACACTCAGGCTGTGGACACATCTCCCTCTGTTGGTCAGATTAACTCAATGTAAATATCTGCTCCCTCTCTGAACCAACAGTCAAATGAAACTAATGTAGCTTATGAAGAAATACAACCAAACATTTGGAATGTATAACAATCTAACTAGGACCCCTACGAATACTGGGGAAATGCATGGGATTGATATTGTCATCTGAAATGATAGTTTAGGCCTAAGCATTTCTCTCACTCTCTCTCTCCCACTCTCTCCCTTTTCGCTCTCTGCATGCCTGCCGAAAGACTCTCCCAACAGGGGGATCAGCCCTATAGCCTCCCAGGCCTAGTAGAGAGAACAGGGGATCTTCCCTTTATAGAGCACTACTTTTGACCATGGCTTATAGGATACCCATGGGGCTCTGGTCAAAAGTAGTGCACTATAAAGGAAATAGTGTGCCATTTCGGACACAGACCATTACTGTGATGGGAGACACTCAATGAATCATGCAACAATAATACAGACATACAGAGTCAGACAGACAGAGCACTGCTAATGGACTCCAGCCTCGTCACCAGACACCTCCTCTCCAGTCCTCACTGATCCTGAGAAAACCCCACCACACAAAATGAACACACACCATTAAAACTAAAGCATGTTTTAAAATACACACATACTGTACAAATAACAGGCCTACAATATATGGGCTAGTCTACACAGCATTGATGGAAATATATATAATTTGTCGTAAACATTGTTATAAACAAAGTGATAAAGGATGTGGTGGAACAAACTAGACCTCTAAAAGTAGCAGAAATCAAATGGTGCCACGACATCTAGGGATGAAACGGTTACCGGCTTCACGATAAACCACGGTAAAATTCCCGACGGTTAGTATTACTGTTTCAAATTGTAATTATCATTAAAACAGTGTGTTTTGAAAAACTCACGGTAAATACTGTCCAGCATCAACCAAAGTTAGCAACGGTCTGACGCAGCATGCAAAGTGGGTTTTGTTTTGGGTGAAAACATGACACAAGGCAGTGACAGAGCCCGGAAGATTTTTTAGCTTTCTAAGAGGACCAAAAAAAGATGTGTGGTCGTATTTTGGGTTTTACAAGAGTGCTTAGGGAAACTTAATCGAAGATGGTCACCCTGTCTGTAGAACATGACAAAAGCAATATTTATAGTGAATTCAAGGTAAGTTAACTTTTAGCTCAATGCATGATGTAGGGACTTCGGAATGGGGGAAATGTTATGGTTTGTCTGTCTAACGTGCTAATAGCTTGTCAATAATGTAAACTGAAGAAGCTTTCAGTGTTACCTACTCTTGTAAAAACACTACTACTCCAAATCGCTTTCTACGCGTGAGAACTAGAAATTGCCTTCTACGGTGAGAAGTTTTTGTATTTTTCTTGTCAAATCCCTGCCAAAAGTCAGCGTTATAAAAAGCGATTTCTATAAATAATAATGTTAATAATGTTGGAACTAATAAGTCCCATCAAAGGATAACTTACAACTTACAATAATAAACACCTTGTGAAACAGCTGTGAAAACCAACCTGCCAATATTTACAACTTTAATATTTTTTGGTACAGTTGTGTCATTAATTTATAGACTAATCATAGACTAAAATACAGACTTCTGGTGTGTTGAATATAGAGGAAGTGGATGCTGTGTGGGTGGGATGTTCTGCCTGTCACTTGTTCTCACCTCAGGCTGTGATAAATGTCTTATTTGTTAGGCTTTGCTAATCTGCAAAACGTCACAATGGTGTGGAAAATATGTTGACAACAACAGCTTTGATTGATTGCAATGTTATTCAATGTGTCATTTCAATAAAAACATACACTAAAACATGCTTGGTTAAAATGTTTATTATAACATAAAGAGTGTGGTATGAGATCTCTCCCCCCCAACCTCTCTCTCTCTCAACCTCTCTATCAACAGAGTGCAGCAGGAAATGTCAAGGTAACTGAGGTCCGAACTCCTTCACTGTCTGGGTTCCTATTCGGTGTATCTGGAATGGTATGCGTGTGTGCGTACTTTTCCCAAATTCAACATATTTTCCACGTTTTGCCTACAATAGATACATATATATTAAACCACATGGGTGTACTAATCCGCTTTGCGAGAGATTTTAAATCATAATAGAGGACTACTGAAATTATATTATTTCAGTGTGGATTTTTTATTTATTTTTTATTTAATTTCACCTTTATTTAACCAGGTAGGCCAGTTGAGAACAAGTTCTCATTTACAACTGCGACCTGGCCAAGACAAAACAGATGTGCAAATTATGATTCAGACACAACTAGGACATCAGGGTTGGCGGAGTGTGCTAAAGCAGTGAATAAATCAAACTTAGGGAGGAGGCTTCTGATGTTAACATGCATGAAACCAAGGCTTTTACCGTTACAGAAGTCAACAAATGAGAGCGCCGTGATAATACTGTTAACCGTGATAATTTTGTTCACTAATCGTGATATGACATTTTCATACCGTTTAATCTCTAGACACATCTATAGACCTAGGCCCGCGCATCGCTGTCACCATACTAACCTAACCACTACATTGAATATGTCTGCGTCTCAAATGGCCCCCATATTCCCTTTTATATCTATGGGCCCTGGTCAAAAGTAATGCACTATATCAATCTGCTCTGCCTGCTGAACTTTGACTTGACTTAGATTAGAACCCTGCCAGGACTTCTCCTGCATTCCACCCAGTGACATGGCGTGGCAGCGTGGCAGCCATGAACCTACAGTGCCTTGGGAAAGTATTCAGACCCCTTGACTTTCTCCACATTTTGTTACGTTACAGCCTTATTCTAACATGGATTAAATAAATCATTTTCTTAATCAATCTACACACAATACCACATAATGACAAAGCAAAAGCAGGTTTAGACATTTTGCAAATGTATATAAAAAAAAAAAACATACCTTATTTACATATTCAGACCCTTTGCATGAGAATTGAAACATTTAGCTCAGGTGCATCCTGTTTCCCTTGATCATCCGTGAGATGTTCCTACAACTTGATTGGAGTCCACCTGTGGTAAATTCAATTGATTGGACATTATTTGGAAATGCACCCACCTGTCTATATAAGGTACCACAGTTGACAGTGATTGTCAGAGCAAAAACCAAGCCATGAGGTTGAAGGAATTGTCCATAGAGCTCCCAGACAGGATTGAGTTGAGGCACAGATCTGGGGAAGGGTACCAAAACATTTCTGCAGCATTGAAGGTCCCCAAGAACACAGTGGCCTCCATCATTCTTAAATGGAAGAAGTTGGGAACCACCAAGACTCTTCCTAGAGCTGGCTGCCTGACAAACTGAGCAATCGGGGCAGAAGGGCCTTGGTCAGGGAGGTGACCAATAATCTGATGGTCACACTGACAGAGCTCCAGAGTTCCTCTGTGGAGATGGGAGAACCTTTCAGAAGGACAACCATCTCTGCAGCACTCCACCAATCAGGCCTTTATGGTAGAGTAAAAAACCCTTGCATGAGTAATATTCTAAACTTTTGACTGGGGGTTTATATACATTTGCAAAACATTCTAAACCTGTTTTTGTTTTTGCTTTGTAATTATGGAGTATTGTGTGTAGATGGAGGGGGAAAAAACGATTTGATCAATTTTAGAATAAGACTGTAACGTAACAAAATGTGGAAAACGTCAAGGGGTCTCAATACTTTCAGAATGCAATGTATTATGGTTTTGGTCTGGTCAAAGGTGTGTGTGTGTGTGTGTCTGTCAAGGGGTTCAGCCAAGGAGCACTATTGATTTTGGAATGGATGGTTCATCATTCTGGACTGGGGTGATGTCATGGAGCTGAAAAAGCAACGACAGTCCATATCTTGAGTCAGAATCCTGTCAGGCCTGACGGAATGCAATAGTTGGTTGGAGTCTCTAGGAATGGTTGCCAGCTGATCAGAGATGGGTATCATGTTCACAATGCATACAGTCTCACACTCAAACACAGTAGTACACACAAACACAGTAGTACACACTCAAACACTGTAGTACACATTTAACACAGTTTACACTCAGAAACACAGTAGTACACACTCAAACAATGTAGTACACACTGTAAACACAAACCCCCGACACTGGTGTGCACACAGTATACATACAAAAACACAACGACCCATATCACTGAACAGTCAATGACTGCAGATAGTGTTGGATCATAGGATACATGTAGGATAAAGTCCCCAAGGTAGAAGCTTAATCAATATGGGAGGATATTCAGTTACTGTGACCCTGTGAGTGAGAAGAGGTGGGGGAATGCTGTGACCCACATCCAGGTTCATCAATATTCAATAACTCTGTGTATCACATGACTCACGCCCACATGTCTCCCAGGGTGACTAACATTCACTGTTCTGTACTCCTCTACTGTCTGCGGCACACCTGCATACTCTAGCAGTTTGTGTGTGTGTGTGTTTGGGAGGGAGGAAGTAGGTTTGTTTGTGTGTGTGAGAGCCTCACAAATTATGAATGCAATTATAATGCACGAGCACTTGCATTGCACTGTAATCTGATCCCCATTGCCATTGTAAACTCATAACATCAAGGAAGGCACCGTTAGAACAGTGTAATAACAGTCATTGTCAACAAACTATCTGGTTACCAAGGGGCTTGCGACCTTGAACACTAAATATAGATTTAGTAGTTTATTAAATTGATCCCCAATTAGATTTCTTTAAAGTTACTCTAGTTGTCAATGGTTCGTTCTATCATTGCGCTGCCTAGTTTTAGTATCTAGCAAGTGTTTGCAACGTAATTTGCGCAGGCCTAGTGCTGCAAACATAGACAGGGCTGCAAATGGCAATAGCGAGAATGAGCAATAGCTAATAGCAAGGTACCGTTTGTAAACGTTGAATGCATTGACCAACTGGCGCGTCCGAAGTGCGAGATGGTTCCTAGTCGTGCCGTTTGTAGCTATACATTGCAATGCTATAGCGTGACAGCAAATATACCAAATATAAAGACAAACGTCCCATCAATACCACACCTACCAACAGCGCTGTCAGACGCAGGAAGTAGCTATAGCTAGCTAACTGGTTCGTGCTAGCCCTAGCCACCGCCATTGCAGAAGTGCAGTGAGCACAGATTGACTGGTTCGCTGTCTGGTTCATTCAATGCTTACCTATGTGGTTCTCCTCAATGTGCACGATGAGTTCGGCCAACGATTCGAAGTGGAGTCCGCAACCACCGAACCTGCAAATGTTGGAGAAGAAGGAGGCGGCGGCGGCGATGCCTGTCATCATGGTCTAAACTACCTGCACATTGAATATGTGGGCCAAAGAGGGGAGCCAGCTATAGACACCAGCAAGCAGGCAGCGGTGCTAGCAGCTGGAGCGTAGGCAGGGGTGGGAGTGGAGCGAGGAAGAGCGGAGGGGCTATGCCGCGTTCACGTGCTAGTCGGAACTAGGAAACTCGGACATTTCTATTAGGTAATTTGTTGAACGCAGCATGTGAATAACTACAACCAGTTAGCAAGTCGAACATTTTCGAGTTTCCTAGTTCCAACTAGCACTTGAAAGCGGCAATAGCGACGTCAGCATTGCCTGTTATCAAATCAATCTAATTGTATTTGTCACATGCTCCGAATACAACCGGTGTAGACCTTACAGTGAAATAGTGATGGGAAGTTCGGCTCTTTTCCGAGAGCCGGCTCTTTTGGCTCAGCTCCCAAAGAAGAGCCGGCTCTTTCGACTCCTGAACGGCTCTTAATTTAGGATTTTTTTGTAGGCCTTTATTTTACCCTAACTTTAAAAAAAAAAATGGTTTGTGTGTTGAAAACCCTTTCATGTGCAGTGTTTTTATGCATTTATTTTGTTACAAAAGCATTCTTTTGTTTTTAATCATTTTAATCAAACATTTTTTTGCACAAATTAACAACAAAAAAACTGCAAATAAACAGAATTGAACTAGAACAGAACTAGAACCAAACTCAAGCAAACAGTATTAATGTCCTCAGTGAAGATTGGCATTCAAAAAAATCAGATGCCTCAGCTTTGATGGACAGATCCTATTTATTCTTTCTGAGATTATCTGCCCTGTTTTTGAGAAGATTCTCTCTGAAGGAACCGATGTTGCCACAATACACAGTCTCCCTTCCATCACCTTCGCCAGGCGTGGAAAGACTGAGGCCTTGGCCTGCCACCAGCTCAGTGGGTCTTCTGCTCGTTGGATGATGGGCTCCTCAAGATAAGACCTCACCTCCAGTATAGCATCAGCTGTAGGATTTCTTCTTGTAGCATCTCCTGTAGCTCTTTCATCAAAAAGCCTCCAAACAACAGAGGTTTGTGGTTCCTCATACACTTGGCCTTCTAATGGCGGAGCTGGCTGGCTGCTAGGGGTGCATCTTGCTGCTACACTAATTCTCTGAAGTGCCTCATCAACAGCTCTGTTGTCATTGAATGCAAGTTTTTTAAACCTAGGATCCAATAATGTGGTTTCTGAGAGGACAGTGTTGTACTCCATACGCAGAAATTTCCGGTCCATGGCTGAACAAAGAGCTGCAACCAATTCTTTCCCTTTCTGCATGGTTACAGTCTGTTGGGCTGTCACACGCTGCAAACCTTTGCATAGCAGGAGCATTTTTGAGGCAGAAACATAGCTGAGGGAGAGAAACAGCAACTTTTAAAATGAAGCTTTTTTTAAAGTATGTGGCATATTATATGTGGCACATTATACTGTATTGTTTCTGCAATGTATAATAGTGACTGAATGGTAGTAGTGAAAAAAAATGGTCCAAGGTACCTGTCTGCACTTATTTCCACAGTCACCTCCTCAAATGGTTGCAGGACGGTGCAGACCTCTTTCACCAGCTCCCATTCCTCTTGACATAGAGCATCAACTGGTGCGTTGATGAGGGCCAGGGTGGAGATGATGGCATCTTTTGTTTCAAGAATTCGTTTCAACATATAAAATGTTGAGTTCCACCTGGTGGCACACTCTTGTTTGGACCTCAGTTCAGGCATCCCCATCTGGCACTGTGTGGACTTTAGCCTCTGTGTTGCAACTGTGCTTTTGTGGAAAAACTCCACAACAGCCTTCACCTTATCCACGGTTGGTTTGACCACCTTTAGGGCATCTCTAATCATGAGGTTTAGTGTATGTGCCAGACATGGGTGATGGGTCCACTTAAGAATTTTTATGGCTTTGGTGATGTTTGCTGCATTGTCACTCACACAGCACACTACTTTGTCCTCTACTTGCCACTCTTTTGCCACTCTTACTAGCTCATCTGCTAGGTTTTCTGCAGTGTGTCTCTCTGTGAACTCAAAGCAGTCCAAAAGGCAAGATGTCATCTTGTAATTTTCAATGAAATGGCAAGTGACAGCCATGAAAGAGCAGGTTGTTCTGGAGGTCCAGCAGTCAGTTGTCAGGCAAACTGATGGAGCTTGTTTCACCCTTACTTGCCATAATGCCCGTTCTGTGTCATATAGTTTAGGTATTGTTGTTTGGGACAATATTTTTCTACTGGGAAGAGTGTATGTGGGATTTAAAGTTTTGACAAAACTTTTAAAACCTCTGTCCTCCACAATTGAAAAGGGTTGGAAATCAGTAGCTATCATTTTAGCTAGCTCTACATCAATGCTGTGCTGTTTGGATGGGGTCATCACTTTGGGTATAAACTGGCTTATTTTGCTTTGAGCTGCAGTAGGAGAGGTTATACCTGCATGTGTGGGGAAGCCAGTAGATGCTGCTGCAGTTGCTGTTTTTTGGGGATGAGACACACCAGGATCTGTAGATGGGGTGCTAGCTTGCCCTCTCTCCTCTAACTGCACTGTAGGATGGACAGTTCTCATATGTCTATGCAGGTTTGTGGTGGAACCTGCTCTTAAAGTAATTTTCATCATGCAGTGAACGCACTCTGCTTTGTTGTTTCCATTGTCTTTAAACTGGAGCCAGATGCTGCTTCTCTTTCGGGTGTCACTCATAGTTACGACTCACACACTCTCCTCACCGCTATCTGACAGACAGTGTCGTTATTAACGTTGTTACGACTCATTAACTTGCAGTGGAGTGCCGCTTCACTTCACCCCCCTCTCTGTTTTTACATAATGGTATGATCCCATATCCTCACATCTGATTGGCCGCGATGCGATTGCTGACCAATCAAAACAAAGTTCTGCCTGTAAGCACGCAGCGAAAGGAAAAAAACTGGGAGCCGGCTCTCACTCGATGCGAGCCAGCTCTTCTGATTCACTACAAAGCATCGGCTCTCAGAGCCGCATCTTTTGCGCATGACACATCACTACAGTGAAACGCTTACTTACAGGTGCAGCTCAATAAATTCGAATATTGTGGAAAAGTTAAGTAATTTCAATAATTACATTGACAAAGTGAAACTCATATATATCGGGGATTAATTACACAAAAAGTGAAATAGTTCAAGCCTGCATTTGTTTTAATCTTGATGATTACGGCTTACAGCTCATGAAACCCCAAATTCAGTATCTCAGAAAAGGTAGAATATTGTGAAAAAGTTCAATATTGTTGACTCAAGGTGTCACACTCTAATCAGCTAACCAACTCAAAACACCTGCAAAGGTTTCCTGAGCCTTTAAATGGTCTCTCAGTCCAGTTCAGTAGGCTTCACAATCATGGGGAAGACTGCTGACTTGACAGTTGTGCAGGAGACAGTCATCAACACCCTTTTGAGGAAAGCCTCAAAAGATCATTGCTAAAGAAGCTGGCTGTTCACAGAGTGCTGTATCCAAGAATATTCATGAATATTCACTGCCAAACAATTTTCTTGGCACCTGCCCACACTGCCAAAGTTACCAATACCTGGTTCAATGACCATGGGATTACTGTGCTTGATTGGCCAGCAAACTCGCCTGATCTGAACCCCATAGAGAATTTATGGGGTATTGTCAAGAGGAATATGAGAGACACGAGACCCAACAATGCTATTAGACCTGGCTTGCAGTCGGCGTTCCAATTCATCCCAAAGGTGTTCGATGGGGTTGAGGTCAGGGCTGTGTACAGGTCAGTCATGTTCTTCCACACCGATCTCAACAAATAATTTCTGTATGGACCTTGCTTTGTGCACGGGGGCATTGTCATGCTGAAACAGGAAAGGGCCTTGCCAAAATTGTTGCCAGAAAGTTGGAAGCACAGAATCGTATAGAATGTCATTGTATGCTGTAGCGTTAAGATTTCCCTTCGCTGGAAATAAGGGTCCCGAACCATGAAAAACAGCCCCAGACCATTATTCCTCATCCACCAAACTTTAAAGTTGGCACTATGCATTTGGGCAGGTAGCGCTCTCCTGGTCTCCACCAAACCCAGATTTGTGCCAGATAGTGAAGCATGATTCATCACTCCAGGGAACACGTTTCCACAGCTCCAGAGTTCAATGGCGGCGAGCTTTACACCACTCCAGCCGAAGCTTGGCATTTGCGCACGGTGATCTTAGGCTTGTGTGCGGCTGCTCGGCAATGGAAACCCATTTCATGAAGCTCCCGACGAACAGTTCTTGTGCTGGTGTTGCTTCCAGAGGCAGTTTGGAACTTGGTAGTGAGTGTTGCAACCGAGGACAGATACACAATAACAGCACTTACAGTTGACCGGGGCAGCTCTAGCAGGGCAGAAATTTTACAAACTGACTTGTTGGAAAGGTGGCATCCTATTACGGTGCCACGTTGAAAGGCACTGAGCTTTTCAGTACGGGCCATTCTACTGCCAATGTGTGTCTCTGTGGAGATTGCATGGCTGTGTGCTCGATTTTATACATCTGTCAGCAACGGGTGTGGCTGAACTAGCCAAATCCACTAATTTGAAGGGGTGTCCACATACGTTTGTGTATATAGTGTATAGGTTCATAAAAAACACACAAGCAAAAACAATAATGTTACAAACAAATATATTACATTTCATGAAAACATGAACTTATTCATGTTGAATGGACTCAAAGGAGGCAAGTTTGGTCAAAACAACAAGCATTTGACATATTTCACCATTAATAATGTGAGTAAAGTTGCTAGTAACAGCAAAACAAGATAACATACTGGGTTCATTTAACAATTGTTTGATTTGCATTTGAAATTTCTATTTCGGTCAACAGCTTTCCCAGCATCAGACAACTATAGACATGAACGAACTTGAGAGCAGTGGTGTAATGAAAAGAGCATAGACCGTTTTCTGTGTGTCTATCTTAAAAAGCACAGCACTTGCTTCTTATGCAAAGATCTTTTCAACTGTTTTTTTCTTCTTCTTTTCAGCACCAGTGACAGATGTCCAACCTGCATCCCGCATCCTTTTCAATGCAGCGAGCTTTAAAGCACTCCCAGGTGATTTCTGAATGGCAGGGCTCTGGATCTGAAACATTACAGACTAATACTGACCTGGACATCACAGCATTAACTACTTTTACAAGTTACAGACTATATTTTAGAAGTTGCAGAGCATAGACTATGCCATAAAATGCAATATGGTATTTCACAACTTATTTCATAATGCAGAGCGAGTACTGCCAAGTAAGTCAAGTATTTGGTGTTAATGTAAAGCTGTCTCATTCTACCTTCCTGAATATGTCCACTTTTTGATGCTGTGCTGCTGGGACACTTGGCTGCAGGCTGCTCTTCAATGGATCAGTTGCAACTGCAAAGCTCTGCCATTATAAGAACCACAAATACCAAAGTTAGATGTGATATGTAAAGCAAAATTATTTCCACAATTATGTATGCATACTATACAGCATGCATTATAAAGTTATGAATTTAACTTATTTGTGGTCATTGGGAATTGGGTGGCATCTGATAATAAATCCAGAGTTTTAAACTAATCCAATGTTTTAAGCCAATCCATGTTAAAGCAGTGTGATCATTAGCTCTTGAAGCATTATTTACCAATAAATCATTATGTTCCGAGCTGTCAGACTTGGGGTCAAGCTCCAGGGTGCTCTTCCCCCAGGGCACAGACTTCCCAGTGGACGGAGGAGTTCTGATTCTGTAAGACTGGAGAAAATCACTCAATCACTCACAGAGAAACAGGATGGAGAGGATCCTCTGGGGGAATGGTTCACATATCACAATCAATAAATTAAAACACAGTTAATGAATACTACACATAAAACAATCTATCAACATATTCCAATACCTTAATCTGTGGTGCTGCGCCAACTATATTGGTGGAGCTCCAAGATGGAGTTCTGAAAGCTTCCTTTGACACATCAAACATACCATGTCAGTTAATCTAATACATTCTACAGTGAGCATACAACATACAAGTAATTTATTATTGAATAGCCTAGCTTATGCATAATGAATACAACACACAAAATAATCAACCAATTCCAATACCTTAATTCGTGGTGTTGCTACAACTCTAGTCATGGAGCTCCAAGATGGAGTTTTTGGGGCTTTGTTTTCCATTTCCTTTCACACATCAAAAATATCAGTTAATCTAAAGTATTATACAGTGATCATGCACATGGATGTAGTGATAAACATTTCAGAAAACTTTTGACCCGAACACCATCATGTTTATGAAGTTCATGATCACTTACATAAATGTTTGGAGTCACAGCAACAATTTTGTCTGAGCTTTGGGATGGGGTTACAGAGGCTTTGGGAGGTTTGGGCTTTCTCTGACTGTCCTTTGCCAAACGGAACACAGGCATCTTGGCGGAGGAGGATACTTTGGGGGTTTCAGAACACCTCACTTTTTTGGACTTTGGCTCAGGCAGCTAATTTGTAAATATAAACAAATTTAAACAACCATTTTTGAAAGACACTTTTAAACAACACAAACTGTTGTTGCATTGAATATCTACCTGTTTATCCTGTGTCTCCAGTTGCCTGCAAATTTTCTGAGATGTAATCTCTTTTTTCAGGTCTATAATCTCTTGTAGTAAACTTTCCTACAACCCAACATGACATCATGACTGAGTAAATAGACAACATTTGTCACTTGACACAGCTTTGTCAGCATGGGACATGACACACGTACCCTCTCGTTCATTTCTTTCTTTAGTTGTTCCTTCAAACGGTCATTCTCAATGTTCTGTTGTGACAGCTCCAATTCCTGAGGAAAATTCCGAAAAAGATCCAAGAAGCAGAGCTATAACACTCTACTGAAATACTCCCAGTTAATCCAATGTCATGTGTATTTATCTACTATACTGTATCACACCAGTGATGTTCTATTCGCAGTTTCCTCCAAGTCTTCCCTCTTCTTCTCATCAACCATTTTGTCATACTGGTTCTGATACCAACAGAGGACTAAATGTTAACAAACACACATGAACAACATTTCATACAACATGCAAGATGGCAGCGGTGTTGGTGTAATCTGTGGATATTGACAAAAATAACTTTACCTTGTGCTTTTCCATCAATGCAACCATGTCTGCTATCTTGTTCTGACATTTGATTTCAGCATCTTCCTTACTCTTGACTGCATCTGTAGCTGTAAGCTGTAGCTTTTGCACCTGCAGGGGTAAAGATGTGCAGTGAGTATGTTTCCACATGTACCATATTATTAACTTCCAATAAGCACCTTTTTCTGAAGCTCTGCCTCAGATGTTGATTTGGTTCCAAGGTCATCAAGCAATCTTTTACATTCCTCTTCATTTGATAGTTGAACATTTTCTGACTCCTCTTTCAATGTGTTTATCTGTAATGGATGAAAAACCAAGTTGCATTACAATGTTGCACTTTTAGGTACTGTAAGCGATAATTTAAAGCCACGCGGTACCTCATTTTCAAGTTCACTGGATTTTGCTGTCTCAATTGCAATTTGTTTCTTCAATATTTTGTTCTGAGAACAAACAAGTAAATGAAAAGCAGGTTATAGAAGGCTGAACGTTTTATATTACTGTATATTTCATTTGTAATTTTATCATATGATTTGTTTGTCAACACAAACCTCTTTTTGGTATTCGTCCTGGACTTTAGTTTTACTCTCTAATTTTATCTTCAGGTTAGACAGCTAGAGAGAAAAAGCAAAGTGTTTGATGAGATAATTAAAGAGAAAATAATCCAAGTGTAGACATGAAATTCATAATCACCTTTGACTCCACTGCTTTCATTTGTTTCTCTTTCTTTAAGAGCTCAGCCTGCAGATCTCCACACTATAGAAATAAAGTCAAACAGAAAATAGTCAACTTGATTTATAGAATAAAACTGACTGCATTTACATTTGGACATTTATAGTCCATGGCCATATGATTGTTTTGAAAAACTGACATAATGTTGAAAGTTCCAATACAGACGTTTTTATATCAAATCATTTCTGGGTAACAATTAAGTACTTTACTGTGATAGTTTTTTTCAAATAAATGGTAAAAAGTTAACAAAAATTGCTTCTTAGCCAATTTCTCAAGCAAGAATTTTGCAAGGACTGTCTGGGAGTGGTCTGAGTGGGGAGGGGGAAACTGAAAACTAGCTGTTATTGGCAGAGGTTTGGAACTCTCTTTTTTATTGGTCTATTAACTAATTTACCACATGGTGATGACATCAGGCAGGCCAAAACTCCATTCCACCAAAACAGGCAGAAATTTCAGACTGTCTTTTCAAACTGTTCTTACACTAAAAGGGAATTATCATAATTTTCACAATATCACAGTATTATTACAACCTCATAAACAGTTGATTTACTTACACTTTCTTCAAGTTTCTTCTGCAGATTCTCAGTGTCTTGGCCTTGCTCTTCAACTTTGGCATTTAAGGATTTCAATTCCTCTCTACAGGAAAGAAAAGGTGAATGATTTAGAAAAATTGTATTGTATAATTACTATAATTACTAAAGATTTATAAACAATTAACTCTAACTGACCTTAATTGGTGGTTTTCTTCTTGGAGTCTTCCAGTTTCCTTTTTCATCTTCATCTCTTTTGCCTCGCTCTCCTGAATGAGAAGAATATTCCCATTACAACACAATACCATGAATTATCAGCAAACCGCTCAATTATTATGTATTGTACTATACAGACAGCAACACATGTTCAATTCATACAGACCTTAAGTTGTGCTACCAGAATGGTTGCCCTTGAGGATTCATTCTGAACCTGCTCCAGAATAGTATTCTTCTCAAGTTGTAGCTGATTGAAACTTGCTGATAGCTCCTCATACTTCACCCTGGGGAAGAGTTCACATTCAGCATTATTTAAAGCGACATGAAGGAAAACTATCCCTCAGGTATTGAATAATTGAATATCAAAGGACTCACTCATGCTGTACAATGTCTGTCTTTAGATTCTCCTTCTCCTTGATGGATTTTTCATCTCTTCTCATTGCAGCTGATAACTGCCCCTTAATCTCTTTTATTTTCCTCTGTGGGATACATCATATGAACAATCTCTTTTCCAGACTCATGCATGTACAGGTGTCAAACAAATAATGCAAACACAAATATGCATTGCCAATATTATGCAAGGAAAATACAATTAATAGAATCCAACCTCAGTCATATTGGCTTTTTCTTTCAAGTCGTTTTGCATCGTTTCAGCCTTTTCAAGAGCCTTTTCCAGTAAAATGTTTTCAACAGACATGGTTTTCACTATATTCTAGAAGGGTATAACATATTCCAATATTAAAAGACAATACGTTTAAAGTAAAACAAAATCGTTCTGACAATATTTTTTCGGAATAAGTAGCACTACTAATGTATCTACAAAATGATAATCTAAAAATCATCTCACCTTGACTTGGTGAATTTCAGCATGTTTCCCCTCAAGCTCTGTGGTGAGTTCTGATGTTCTGTTCTCCACAACTTTAATTGTTTCCTCTAGTGACTGTATGGATTTAGTTTTGACATCCTAAAAGGCAAGTGTTAAATAAGTTATATTTTATTAACCTCCCTACATGGACTAGGCATGACATTTATGAGGGAAGTGACAAATTGAGTTCACAGAACATAGAGGACATGTCATCTTTACCAGTTCAACTTCAAGGATTTGTATCTGACCGTCTTTGTTTTCATTCTGTTCTTTGATCTCTCCTAGAAAACCAAACTGATATTTTATCACTGGTTGCATACAAGTTAAAAACAATTGCAATGTTTGAAAAATAAAGCAATTGTTAAACGAGAGGGCGTAGGTACAAGGCGAAGCCGAGAAATACTTTACCTAATTCAATGTTTTTTCTAGCAAGTTCCTCTGTGACTGCAGTAAGCTTCAGTTCAAGTTCTTTTGCCCTGGGAAACAAGTTAACATTCAAAGTAATATAAGAATCTTGATTACCATTCTGACTATTTGGGTTCACCAAACATGGAAATAGTAACTGTATACATTTCCCACCTCTGTATCTCAACTGTTAATGATGTCTGAAATTCCTGGGCTGTGGCCTGAATCTCTACAAGCTTATCTGCTTGTTGAGCTTTTATTTTGTTGAGCTCTTCCAAGTTTGAGTCTTTCTTGTCAATGACCTTTGCATTCTCCTCTTTGTTGCGCTCTAATGCTGTCGCAATAGCTTTTCTACTTTCCTAAAAAGATTAAAATTAACAATGCTTGTTTTCCATTCTTCATTATATAGTATACTGTTCACAGCCACATAAAGATAAATAACGATTAAGAATGTAAAATGACCAACATATGCCCCCTTGGAATATGTATGATGAATTGCATAACTAGTGTTTTAAATATTATTTTCATCCGCATGTTGGAGTACAAAACAACATACTGACCTCACATTCTTCATTGAGCTGTTCTGCACTTTGCAGACTTTCTAACAGGGATTCTTGTTCTTGTTTGCAACTTTGAAGGGCTTCCTGATGTTGCTCTGTCCAAGGGAATATGTATATGTTCTTGTCGTAAATCATGATATTATACAGGAGTAAGACAGTTACGATGCAGTTACCATGTAAAATGCATGAAATGTATTTCAAAGTTCACCAAAACCTATTCAGATGGAATACATTTTACTGGGGGTAATGTAATTATGTGCACGAGAACAAAACACCACATCTGTAATTTTAGTCACGAATCTGCCATGGCAGGAGAGTAACAATTCCAGCCAGAAGAAGGTCCTCTGATAATACTAGTCCTGTGCGTATCGACATCACTGTGTTTTCCATGACATTACAGAGTTTGACAGGTATTGCTCGCAGGTTGAGCAAGAAAACATAGAACTGATTTGATCAAGCGTTCCAATTCATCCCAAAGGTGTTCGATGGGGTTGAGATCAGGGCTGTGCACAGGCCAGTCATGTTCTTCCACACCAATATCGCCAAACCATTTCTGTATGTATTGTGCACACGGAGGGGGGTGCATTATCATGCTGAAACAGGAAAGGGCCTTCTCCAAACTGTTGCCACGAAGTTGGAAGCACAGAATCGTCTAGAATGTAATTGTATGCTGTAGCGTGAAGATTTATCTTCAATGGAACTAAGGGGCCAAGCCCGAGTCCAAATAGGCCTACTGTTCAGCAGCTCATATCAGCAGGATGGGGCATGTTTATTAGGAGGGACGTCTACCGTGGATCGCTAAAATAATGATTTTGATTATACTTCCTCAATTTAAATATTATGGGGACATCTATACATTTGGCAGCCAAGCACAAGTTATCAGTGTAGCCTACTATCTAGGCATAACATTTAAATACTTTCACACCATGAATGAAGAAAATAATTTAATTATAGGGGGCAGTTTGGAAAAACATCCTGTGCAAATCGTCCTCTGGAATAACGCACATGCTGGGGTAATAATTACATAACCAACGTCTCTAGTAATACTAGTCCCGTCCAAATAGGGCTTAAGACCTAGGCCTAATCAATTAACAAAAAGTACCCATCTTACTTGCTGCCTGTTGTAACCGTTTGCAACTCTCTTGGGTTTCATGGACGTTGAGCAGGATTGCCTGAAGTTCTTTTTCTTTGTCCTTCATTTTCATCTGAAGTACCACAACCTGTAAGATATATTTTCAGTTTGCATAGTCTACATACACAATGTAAAATACTGTTCATATTGTTTGTGACAAAAAGAGGTTTCCAAAAATGTGTGTTTTGGGAACCACTCAGAGAGAGGGTGTCC
Organism: Thymallus thymallus; assembly: GCA_023634145.1. Classification (NCBI taxonomy): domain Eukaryota; kingdom Metazoa; phylum Chordata; class Actinopteri; order Salmoniformes; family Salmonidae; genus Thymallus; species Thymallus thymallus. The sequence continues at coordinate 30,976,690 of CM042415.1, read as the reverse complement.
ATTACTCTACTCATATTGAGTCAGTTATTGACCAACCTCTTCTTCTTTCATGCTGAATTCTTTCTCAAACTGCTCTTTTAGAATGGCACATTCTTGCAAATCCTCTCTGACTGTAAAATGTTCACATCATTGGAGATATTATTCACAGTATATATATTTTTATATACTGTGTAAAGTGCCTAGTGATATGTTCACAACAACACACTACAAGTGCATTGATGATGATATATTTCAAGTATATATACCTTTCAGCATTTCATGGCGGTCAGTTTCTGCTTGAATACGTAGGCTCTCAAAGGCAGCACTCATCCTCTATAACAATGAATTAAATATACAGTTTTTCTTCTTCTTCACTTCACTAGCATCATGTAACTGACGCCATACATGTTCTGTATTAATGAAGATAACAAATCAATCATATTATTTTAATCAAAAGAATATAAAATAATAATATTCACCTGAATACTTTCACTGTTGTCCATGAACAAGTGATGTGTTTCCTCTCTTTCAGATTCAACTAAGAGAACATAAGTTGGACAATGTAGACCACAAAACGTCATCATTTCGCATTCAGGCAACTAGCATGTACACTCAGGCTGAGTAGATGGCATGTTTTACTCACATAGATGGATTTTGTCTGCTGATCTTCCAAACGTATCCTTCAGTATATTACATAGGTTCCGTGTTGCATTGTTTCTGTTGGAGAAATAAACATTACAGATAAAAGCAGAATCATGATACAATCTAAAGTGACAGTATGTTATAATCAAATACATACTTGTTCTGCAGATCATCATTCTCACTGATCTGATTCTCTAGTTTCATGCTGAGGCTTTCATTTCCGAACTGAAACATAAAGGAAAGGAAAAATAGGTGAACAATAATAATACACTTTTTTTTAAAGGACATTAAAAAATATACCTGTACATTTACCTGTACATTTACTGGTACCTGCAATTCTTGAATGGCTTTGCGTTGGGTTTCAATTGTTCTTTTGTTTTCTTGCAGCTTCCTGTCTTTTTGCACAGTCTCTGAGTCCACTTTGACTTTCCAATATTTTACTTTCTGAACTTCTTCAAAAAGTTTTGAATACAGCTGACTGGGTTTGCAATTGGTCTAGGAAGATTTAGAAAACACATTTCAGAACTCTACAGCATAATCTATGCATAATCACATCAGTGGAGGCTGGTGGGAGGAGCTATAGGAGGACAGGCTCATTGTAATGGCCGGAATGGAATTAATGGAATGGATTCAAACATGTGGATTACATGTTTGATACCGTTCCATTTATTCCATTCCAGTCTTTACAACGAGCCGGTCCTCCTATAGCTCTTCCAACCAGTCTCCTCTGAATCACATAGCCTATTATTTCAAACTAATGCTCCTGAGAAATTAGATAAACTGAGATCAAGGCTAATTTGCTCACACGCGACTATTCTCGGTTAACCCAGAACTAAAGTCTTGCGTAATTGGTCAGATGCTCGATTAAGTTCTGGGTCCATACGTGTTAAGAGAAGAGATAGAAAGAGGTACTCCACTCTCTCTCTTCGCAAGTTACGGGCAAGTGTATGGCCCTAATGTCCCCTCGCCTTCCGAAATTCGACACACCACAGCAAATCTAGATTTTTCCAAATAACCGGTGACGAAAAAACTCAAAGACCGGAACTAATGCTCCTCGCTATCTCCCACATCCTGTTGTATCATGACAGACCTACGGTACCATTTATGTTTACGTAGTCTGTCCATCAGAGATTAACACTCAACTAGTATTGGCTTGTTGGTGAGTTGTAGAATGTGTTATCTATCTAGGCCAGTGGCATTCAAACTTTTTCATTTCTTTAGCCAGAATTTCTGGTGACCTCACCCCTAACCTTAAAATTTCAACTTTTACATCAACAAATAACCTTCAATTCATTAAATGTTCATCTTTCTCATCAATTTATTATTTATCAATTGCTATTTTCAGGTCTCTCCAGAGATACGGGTTCAAGTCTGGGCTCTGGCTGGGCCACTCAAGGACATTCAGAGATTTGTCCCGAAGCCTCTCTCCTGCATTGTATTGGCTGTGTGTTTAGGGTCTTTGTTAGAAGGTGAACCTTCGCCCCAGTCATCTTTCCCTCGATCCTGACTAGTCTCCCAGTCCCTGCCGCAGAAACAAATCCCCACAGCATGATGCTGCCACCACCATGCTTCACCATAGGGATGGTGCCAGGTTTCCTCCAGACGTGACGCTTGGCATTCAGGACAAAGAGTTAAATCTTGGTTTCATCAGACCAGAGAATCTTGTTTCTCATGGTCTGAGTCCTTTAGCTGCCTTTTGGCAAACTCTAAGCAGGCTGTCATGTGCCTTTTACTGAGGAGTGGCTTCCGTCTGGCCACTCTACCATAAATGCCTGATTGGTGGAGTGCTGAAGAGATGGTTGTCCTTCTGGAAGGTTCTCCTATCTCCACAGAGGAACCCTGGATCTCTGTCAGAGTGACCAAGGCCCTTCTCCCCAGGCTGGGCGGCCAGCTCTAGGAAGAGTCTTGGTCGTTCCAAACTTCTTCCATTTAAGAATGATGAAGGACGCTGTGTTCTTTGCAGAAATGTTTTGGTACCCTTCCCCAGATCTGTGCCTCGACACAATCCTGTCTCAGAGCTCTACAGACAATCCCTTCGACCTCATGGCTTGGTTTTTGCTCTGACATGCACTGTCAACTGTGGGACCTTATATAGACAGGTGTGTGCCTTTCTAAATCATGTTCAATCAATTGAATTCCAATCAAGTTGTAGAAACATCTTAAGGATGATCAATGGAAACAGGATACACCTGAGCTCAATTTAGAGTCTCAAAGCAAAGGGTCTGGATACTTATGTAAATAAGGTATTTCCGTTTTTTATTCTTAATACATTTGCAAAAAAATCTAAAAACCTGTTTTCGCTTTGTTATTATGTGGTAGATGGATTGATGAGGGAAAAATATATTTTATACATTTTAGAGTAAGGTTGTAATGTAACAAAATGTGGAAAAAGGGAAGGCGTCTGAATACTTTCTGAATGCACTGTATATTGTGTGCTAAAGTTGACATGACCATTGCGTTTTTTCAGAAGCAAATGTTTGGAATATGCCAATTGGTTTTCTAAAGACCTATTGGAAATCACACCCCACTTTTAATTGATACACATTGGTGTAATATAAACAGTTGAACATATAGGGCATCTTCAGGAATTAAGGGGCTAGGCAAAGCAAACATCCCCCTCTGCTCTCTATAGCAGTTTTATTCCCCCACATCCCACCAGCTCCAAGTCACATACTATTATGTTTTCATCTATGTTCAAACCAAACTAAGCTTACTTACTTCTTCATTTTCCATTGGTGGCACAACTTTCATCTTGAATACATCTTTTGAGGGGAGAGAAAATATATGAGGAAATAATTCTACCTCGAGATGCATGTGCAACTCATGACTTTGCATATATTCATTTTGCACAGAACCGTAGGGACCGGTTTAGCCTATCCCTATTTCCTTAACTAAAAAGCACCTTCAATGGAGTATCTGGTTCTGACAAACTAGCCCTAAATGTAAAAAAAAAGAAAAAAAAAAGTGTGAGCTTTCTAAAATGAAAGTTTCATATGATTTCGAAAAAAGTATTACAAGTATAATGCATATGGTAATAAAATACCTGATCTGGTGGGTTTTGTTGGCACAACGGTATTCATAGAGGGAAAATACATGTTTGACTCTTTGTCCAAACATTTATTATAACCCTAAGAAATGAATTAGCACATCAATGTAAGGTCATTCGTATTGACAAAATACCAAACAATTTAATTTAAAACAAAACATATAGCTGAGGTACCTGCTGCAACGTTTGCATGAAACATCCCCTATCCTCCACTATTTCCTGAGGTTTGACGGTAGAAACCTGTCCTGGGAGTGGGTTGACTCTAGGAGGCACCAACAGCTTGAAGTTGAATCCCCTCTCTCTCTCCATCCTGAAAACGAAATGGTAACGTTAATGTTAGCTAGCTAACGTTAATTGACAGCAACACGCATGGTTAGTAAACTAGCAAGCAAGTGCCATAGGCATTTTTTTCTTCAGAAAAAAACTGAAATGTTGGTAAAACAGCAAACAGCTAGCTAATTTTAGCTAGCTAATGTCAGCTAGGCTGGCTGACTTTAGCTAACTAGCTAATGATACTATTAGAAAAATAAATGGCCACATTTAAAGGAAAACGAAATATTTAGCAATAACATATTTAGCTAATTAATATCTAGCTAATTGTGAATTATTTCCTAACGTTAGCTAGTATCACTGTACCTTGAGAGGTGACTAAGACAGCCAACGGTTTATGAGTTCAAATTCAACGGCTGTTCAAAGGAAGGCGCGGGCAGATCTTATTTTAAATGAGCGCGTGGAAGGCGATGATTTGTTCACTTTCCAAACCTAAACCACAAATTACTTATAAACTTTATTCCATCCTAAACTACATTTTTTAATATCTAAAATATATATTTTTTTGGGAGTGTGCGGAATGTAGCTATCAAACGGATACATTTGAAGAAATATAAATGTACATTATAACAGTAATTTATATGTATTTTATGGAAACATTGTACTGTAGACTAAGTTAGCCAATTCAGAACACCTGGTCTTTCCATGATAGATAGATAGATAGATAGATAGATAGATAGATAGATAGATAGATAGATAGATAGATAGATAGATAGATAGATAGATAGATAGATAGATAGATAGATAGATACTTTATTGATCCGGGGGGATTTCTTTGTCAAGCAGCTACAACAAAACATAGGGCAGGTGCAAAATGCCAGAACGAAAATACACAAAAGACAGTACATGATACATAGAGCGTCAGTAGGAATAAGTATAGAAATACAATAAGTCTGGAGTGCTAAAAAAGCTATAAAAAGACATAGCATAGTATGGGTGGTTGGCTGAATATGTACACTATACATTGGCGGATGGTACATGGTTAACTCCACCACCCAAAGGACATCCAGCCAATTTGACACAACTGTTTGAAGCATTGGTGTCAACATGGGCCAGCATTCCTGTGAAACGCTTTCGACACCTTGTAGAGTCAATACCCCGATGAATTAAGGCTGTTCTGAGCACAACTCAATATTAAGGTGTTCCTAATGTTTGGAATATTCAGTGTATGTCTTTAATTACGTCATAATCCTTGCTATATGAACACAATATTCCATATCTGTTTTCTTTTTTGTGTAAAAAACACATTATGGTCATCATCAATGTATGAAACACGTGATTAAAAGTATCTTTATGTGCTTATTTGCTGACGTCAAATGCCTCCCTTCAAGTCCCTTGGGCATATGAAAATGATGGTGACTACCAAAGATAGTCTGTTCCATAGAATTAGCAATTAGAATAATTTAATATGATCTCTATGTAAAATCGCCCCTTATACAAGTTTGTCGTGGCTGTGTGTGGTCGTGGCTGTGTGTGATCGTTGCTATAATGTGTCTGGTTGAGAACCATTTTGATGAGTACCAGTGCTGTTTTGGAGAATGTTTGGTCAATTTTACACTAAGTTATCTGTTTGCTTTGATTATCAGTGTTTATTTATTCAAACAGAAATACCATGAATTGCTAATAAAGTTATGCCACTGCAGGAATGTCCTTTTGTTTGCTGTTTGTGTTTGGAGAGATATTGATGGGGGTCCAAGCAGCATCGAACCTGTCCTATATTTAGGTTATTGTCTTTTAGTTATGTATTCATATTTCTAAAATCTTCACTATTTATGTTTTTCACTGTGTGTACACATGTGTGTATCTCTCTCTATCTCTCTGTGTGTGTGTGTGTGTGTGTGTGTGTGTGTGTGTGTGTGTGTGTGTGCGTGCGTGCGTGCGTGCGTGTGTGTGTGCTTGACAGAAATGAAAGTATGTTTCACTTTTTTTCTTGTACAGTTCTTGGTAATGACCACAGGGTGGAAGTCTGTGACAGAAAACTGAAACTGGGACCCTACCTACAGAAAGCTTCCTACAGGACTGACTAAATACAAACAGGATTATTATGAAACTGGCATCCTCTACATAAGGCATGATCAGCATTTATTGTTTTCATATTTATTGTTTTCAGAAATGAAAGACATTGTTGTCAACAGACAAAGTCATACAGACACAGTGCAGAACTTTGACCATGAGTGCACACATCAATCCACAGATTGCAGGCCTGAGGCCCTGTCACAACTGATGGGCTCTCTCTCAGTTCAGTTCAAACATGAAAAATAAACTAACCATGCTGTGCCTTCCCCTCCTCCACTCTTCCACCCAGAACGGTATGTAGGAGGCGGTGAAGGACTGTGGTCTGTCATGGAAAACCATCACCAAAAAGGCAGGAGATCAGCAATAGTAGCGCTCTCATGGAAGTCTTATGTTCCACATAGGAAAGAAGAGGGTTCATTAAGGAAGTGAAACTCTTCCATCTATTCCTACCAAAGCTACAGTACCTCTCCTTACTTTTCCTTTTACGTTCTTTGGCACATGACTCGGCCCTGGTTGTGTGCACGGTGGTGGTGTAATGGACTGGGTCCTCCTCACCGGCCCAGTCCAGGCAGCATCAGAACCGGCAGCATCACACTTGCTGCTGGTAAATCATTTTTTTCCAGGGCTGCATCCCAAATGACACCCTTTTCCCTAGATGGGGCTCTGGTCAAAAGTAGTGCACTATATAGGGAAGGGGCCTGGTTAAAAGTAGCGCACTATGGGCTGCTGGGATCTTTACAGTGAAAGCATCATGGCATATTGACATTACAGTCATCTCCCTGTACTGTTTGAGAGAGAGAGAGAGTCAAGGGCTTTCATATGAAATGCTGCCACTGCTGCCTCTCCAGTCTCCACGGCTATTTATCCATGGTCGTTCTTGATGAGTAAAGCTGCTACTAATCAGACATTATTCACTACTGTGCAATTCATTAGAGCTCATAAAAGCGAATGAGGTCATAGCTGTTACGTGTCATTTTCTGCATCAGAGATTTAGTGAAGATGTTGAACCTCTGTGGTAAACCAACCTACACACTAGTTATATACTATGTGGTATTGTGGGGTAGACAGACTACTGTAAGTATTTGATCGGGAATTATATCTTCCACAGAAATCCTTATGGATTTTTTTACTGACTCCCACTACCATGGTTCTGGTCCGTAACTGCTCTATGACCGTTGAAATCATGTTTATTTTATTTTGTATTTAATCTTTATTTATTAATGGAGTCCCATTTAGGTGAGAAGATTTCTTTTACAAGGCTGACCTGGCCTGCTCATGTAAAACCAAATATCTTGGCTAGACAGAGAAGCTTCTGATCCCAAAGAAAATGTCTCAAAGCCCCCAAAATAAGCATTAGGGGGAAAGTATCAGACACACAGATTTAGCAGAGCAGAAGACCTCCTGGGAACCCAGTATTTGTTTAAATTCCAAATCCATACGTTGTGTTTATTTATCAAGTGTAATCTGGCGTAGTTATTAGTGCTGGAAGGGCAGCTCAGAGTTTAAACACCAAGTTCAAATATTGCATTTTCAACGCAGCAAGCAACTGCAGTATGTCCTACATGAAATTGGATCTCTTGAAAGAGCAAGTGAAAACAAACCATTGGATACTTGCTAATGACATCATTATGTGCATACCTGGATATCATTACTCTACACATTAAGGTACTACAGTTCTGTACAAGGCTCAACTTTTCACCAACAAACTGAACATTGCTGTTATATCCTAAATCTTCAATGTCTTTCTAATGCTGTATATAATAAACATGACATTCTCATATCATAACCTTCTATTTTCTGGACATAAAAACGAATGGATTCCCTCCCTTTGTACCTTTGCAGCGCACCAAGACATTAGTCAACATCAATGTAGCTACAGATGATACGTGAAAAATAATACGTAGACCTACAGTTGAAGTCGGAAGTTTACATACACTTAGGTTGAAGTCATTAAAACTCATTTTTCAACCACTCCATAGATTTCATGTTAATAAACTATAGTTTGGCAAGTCGGTAAGGACATCTACTTTGTGCATGACACAAGTAATTCTTCCAACAATTGTTTACTGACAGATTATTTCACTTAGAATTCACTATATCACAATTTCAGTGGGTCAGAAGTTTACATACACTAAGTTGACTGTGCCTTTAAACAACTTGGAAAATTCCAGAAAATGATGTCATGGCTTTAGAAGCTTCTGATAGGCTAATTGATATAATTTGAGTCAATTGGAGGTGTACCTGTGGATGTATTTCAATGCCTACCTTCAAACTGAATGCCTCTGCTCGACATCATAGGAAAATCAAAAGAAATCAGCCAAGACCTCTAAATTGTAGACCTCCACAAGTCTGGTTCATCCTTGGGAGCAATTTCCAAACGCCTGAAGGTACCACGTTCATCTGTACAAACAATAGTACGCAAGTCTAAACACCATGGGACCACGCAGCCGTCATACCGCTCAGGAAGGAGACGCGTTCTGTCTCCTAGAGATTAATGTACTTTGGTGCAAAAAGTGCAAATCAATCTCAGAACAACAGCAAAGGACCTTGTGAAGATGCTGGAGGAAACAGGTACAAAAGTACCTATATCCACAGTAAAACGAGTCCTATATCGACATAACCTGAAAGGCCGCTCAGCAAGGATGAAGCCACTGCTCCAAAACCGCCACAAAAAAGCCAGACTACAGTTTGCAACTGCACATGGGGACAAAGATCGTACTTTTTGGAGAAATGTCTTCTGGTCTGATGAAACAAAAATATAACTGTTTAGCCATAATGACCATTGTTATGTTTGGAGGAAAAAGGGGGAGGCTTGCAAGCCGAAGAACACCATCCCAATCGTGAAGCACTGGGGTGGCAGCATCATGTTGTGGGGGTGATTTGCTGCAGGAGTGACTGGTGCACTTCACAAAATAGATGGCATCATGAGGAAGGAAAATTATGTGGATATATTGACGCAACATCTCAAGACATCAGTCAGGAAGTTAAAGCTTGGTTGCAAATGGGTCTTCCAAATAGACAATAACGCCAATCATACTTCCAAAGTTGTGGCAAAATGGCTTAAGGACAACAAAGTCAAGGTATTGGAGTGGCCATCACAAAGCCCTGACCTCAATCCTATAGAACATTTGTGGCACTACTGAAAAAGTGTGTGCGAGCAAGGTGGCCAACAAACCTGACTCAGTTACACCAGTTCTGTCAGGAGGAATGGTCCAAAATTCACTCAACTTATTGTGGGAAGCTTGTGGAAGGCTACCCAAAATGTTTGACCCAAGTTAAACAATTTAAAGGCAATGCTACCAAATACTAATTGAGTTTATGTAAACTTCTGACCCCCTGGGAATGTGATGAAAGAACTAAAAGCTGAAATAAATCATTCTCTCTACTATTATTCTGACATTTCACATTCTTAAAATAAAGTGGTGATCCTAACTGACCTAAGACAGGGAATTTTACTAGGATTTGTGAAAAACTGAGTTTAAATGTATTTGGCTAAGGTGTATGTAAACTTCCGACTTCAACTGTAAATGTCTGGCTCTGCCTAAGGCATGCATTGTCTCTGTCCCAAATGGCACCATGTTCCCTATGTAGTGTACTACATTTGACCTGGGCTCTGGTCAAAAGTAGTGCACTTTAAAGGGAATAGGGTGCCATTGGGACGTAGCCATTGCCACATTGAGGGACTGTACAGAGGAAAGCTATGTAGAGAATTACAGTATTACATAAAGCCTAACGCCTCAACGTTTCCAGCCCTGCAGGCACAAACCAGCCATCATTTCCCAAGGTATGGAAAGAGGTAAAACACCCTGACACTGTAACATTCCATCAACAAGATGAAACAGAGAAGTCATCCACAGCCCTGCCCAGGTATTAACCGTACAGTACACGACTGTCTTCATAGGGGTGTGCATTAAGAAACCTTTCCAAGGTGATCCCTTTCAAAAAGCACTGTGGAAAGCAAAGCACACATTCAGGAGGAGGAGGTAGGCTAAAACGACGTCCCGTACAATATAGATCAAATCTCCTTTAGTGGAGGTCAACGACCCCTCACTGTATGCCTCTTTTACCGTTAATAGTCCCGTTCTCCGGGGATATGATGTTTGGATTGTTCTGGAAATATATAGGCAATAAAGGACAGAGTGTCATAAACGTTGATTAAAGCTCTTCTTAAAAGAGCCAGGCGGGAGAGGCTCCTGAGTTATGAAGGCGTTTCAGTCACCGTTATTGTTTCTGTGACAGAGACCTCTTAGAGCTGCTGCCTTTGTCTGGCTGAGCCGTCCTGGACGACACGGTGCAGCGGTAAACATCTCTTTCTCTTTGAGGAGAGGAGACAATGATTAATCCCCAGGCTGGGACTGAGGAGAGGAGTAGAGGATAGGAGGGAAGAGGAGAGGAGACAGTCATTAATCCCCAGGCTGGGACCGAGGAGAGGAGGAGAGGGGAGGAGGAGAGGGAGAGTAGTGCTCCAAGCTGGTGCCTGGATGGTGTCGGTCTCAGTCAGATATCACAACCGACCCAGCCAGCCCAGTCAGCCAGACAGCCAGCCCAGCCAGCAACCCAGCCCAGGTCAACCCCCCAACCCAGCCTACAAGCTGCCACCAGCAAGTCACACTCAGCTACAACCTGCATGATTTTTCACCACCCAGATGTCTGGGGCTTTTTATATTGTACATTTTAACCGAGGCTTCAATTACAATGATCCTGGTGGTGGTGGTAGTGTTGGTGACATTGTTTACATGGCCTTTCCATTCAATTACATAATGCTCATAATAACTCTTGATACACTGTCCATGTCATCACGTTTCATGTCTCTTTAGGCCTATGTCACATTTATAAAGACAAATGCTATGTGGAATTCAGAGGATGAAATGATGATATGTAGGATAGCTGCAAACAGTCACATGAATCAGACTCAAGATCATTAAGGATTTACCTATCCTCCTGGCTCCTGCATTAACAGCTGAAATAAATAATGCCAGAGTAGAGGAAACATAATATTGCTCTGTCTGGAAACATGACCGTATCTTAAAGGGTGCTGTGAGGGAGAAGGGATGATAATGGTACAAGTGACAGGCAACTCAATTGTCCATATCCATCACTAAGCACCTCTCTTGTCTGTCATCCATTTAATGTGTGCATAAACCACCCCTGACATAAACATGGAGAAGTGCCATAGATATAAAGTGTCTGTGCGAGTTCTACAAACAGATGGTTATTTAGTTTGATGGTAGAACCAGGATGATGTTCTACAGACAGATGGTTGTTTAGTTTGATGGTAGAACCAGGATAATGTTCTACAGACAGATGGTTGTTTAGTTTGATGGTAGAACCAGGATAATGTTCTACAAACAGATGGTTGTTTAGTTTGATGGTAGAACCAGGATAATGTTCTACAGACAGATGGTTGTTTAGTTTGATGGTAGAACCAGGATAATGTTCTACAGACAGATGGTTGTTTAGTTTGATGGTAGAACCAGGATTATGTTCTACAGACAGATGGTTGTTTAGTTTGATGGTAGAACCAGGATGATGTTCTGTCTCTCCTTGATTTCCCCTGCATCACATTACAATATCTCACTTGTTCTTTGTCTGTGTAACAGCAGATCTTAAATCCAACACTTAGAGGCCGATATAATGTCTCCAATTATTTATTTACTCAAGGCAACAGCATGATTATTCATTATTAAGAGGTAGAGGTTGGAGAGAGAAGAACATTCTCTCTCTCTCTCTCTCTCTCTCTCTCTCTCTCTCTCTCTCTCTCTCTCTCTCTCTCTCTCTCTCTCTCTCTCTCTCTCTCTCTCTCTCTCTCTTCCTTCCTTTCTCTCTCTCTCTCTCTCTCTCTCTCTCTCTCTTTCTCTCTCTCTTTCTTTCTCTCTCTTTCTCTCTCTCTTTCTCTCTTCCTCTCTCTCCAAGACAAGGGCGAAGTCTGCTATTCACGGGTAACTTTCTTGTGTTTGTGAACTTGGGTAATTGAAAATGAATCAAATTGCTATCGGTCTATTATACTACTGTATATTAAAACATGAAATATCAATTTAAATGTAAACTTTAAAGCAGCCATTATTATTATTGTTGTTTTTTTGCAAACAAGACGTGAATACCCTATGATAAAACATGTTTTTGTATAGGGTAGCCTTTAAATAAGTTTTGGGGCAAGTTGATAGGGTAGCCTCTCAGTTATGTGTCCTTCCTTATGTCCAGCAGTGTCCCGTAAGTGCATTTGCAAACTCTGCCTTGCTCGCCCCAACAGCCCGCCTCCAAGCGGACCACGATGATTTAGAAGTTCAGGAATCCCACGTGACGTCACCTAGGGGTGACGTAATGCTTCTCTAAATAGAACGTATTGTAATCTTTTCTCAGTCCAACGTGGTTCCTTCTGAGAGACTACTGCATATTTTCTACACTTGTTTGGTAAGTTAAAATAATTGCATTCCACTACAGTGATTTATAAACTTGCAATTATAGATTGTTAATTTCGTTTTGTACAATTTATTTTGACTTCGGTTGATGTGACAAGTTGCTCAGAGAATCGCATCAACAAAATCCTGCGGCGTTATATAGATTTGTTTGATTGAATAGTATTGTCTGTTGTCTCGTGCATATTGTATTATTAGCAGAAATGTGTTTATGTCCGTTATTTCTTCGTATAATAGCAGGCATGCCATCTCAGTGCAATAAGTCTCAGGACGCGCGTGGACTGACTGTTGAATGTTGTTGAAGTTGCTCTTGGCTCGCGAGCTGTCAATGCCGTAGCTACTAGCTACCATAGTAATTTACCCCACAAACTGTATGTGTGAGTCGGTTACCTAAGTGTAGTATCCAGCGATGTGTCAGTGCAGGGTAGCTTATGGTGCGCAATTACTAAAGATAATATTTGGAGGAATTCGTTGGCAATGGTTATCAACTGAAAATACTGACACAGCGTGTGCTAACCTATGCGAGTCAACTTATACATTTTTGTAGAGCTTTACAAAGTAATAGTTTTAATGATTCTCCAGTTTGCACAATTCTGCATCATTGTCCCCCTGTCCCATCCATGGATGGATGCAGCCCACGTCTAGACGGTGTCCTGTGTGTCAAACTGGGCTGCGGGACGGGACGGGGACGCAGTTTACAAACCGTCAGGTCCTTGACAACGGTAAAAGTAGCTAAAGAGGAGCAGTCATTCTATCCATAATACCAATAGATGTTTAGGATACTGTGTTAGCCTATTATAATAATACTGTTAATTTTGAAGAAGAATCATTACGTCATTCTGCAGGTCAGCAGTCGCTTTTTGATTAACCGCCACCGAGCTATTGAAGGTTTTAGAGGGGTTCTGCTGACTGGGCACACTTGACTTTAAGTGTCTGCGGGTGAAAAATATGTTTTAATCTTATGATTAGATTGTCATTGAGTTTAAATGATTGCGAATAGTTCTCAATTTGTCAGTTTCCAGTTTTTTTTTTATTGTAGCCTGTAACTATCAAACAATCTCTCTTTCTGAGTTTACTGTGGTGCCTCTCTTCTGCAATTACCATTCACTAATGATGAAGATGATGATGATGGTAATGTTAATGTTAATAATTATTATTATTGAGTTAGTGGTTTAACTAAATATGATTATTGTGCAACATTATCATATCTAATGATGAATCCAGTTTCATTAATAAAATAAAATAGCATAAATTAAATAGAACATTATCAAAATTATTTGAGGCATATAACTTAAAATAAAAATTAATCGTTATAAGACTACTATAAGTTAGGTAAAGAGGGTGTACCGGAATTTAGGCCTACTGAAAATAACGGGTCTGACTGATGGAGGTATGACTGAAAAAAGTGAATTGTTATTGACAGAATAATAATTATTATAGTGGGTAAAATAAAAATATGCCTAACACTAGACAGAGGTAGACTGAAGTACACTTCTTAAAAACGTGTTTATTTCTAATGTAATTATTATATATGAAGATATTCATCAAATCTGTCACCATAGATCAGCTACCAGCTACCATTGGTATACAATAATTAGCACAGTAACACAGACTAAAAAATTAACTTAATCAACTAACTAAGTTAAGTTAACTTAATCAATTAAGTTATGTGAATACAACAGGTGTAAACCACTGTTTGTGTGCTTTTGACCAGCTGTAAATTCAGGTATATATTAGGATGTGCTGTTATAATAATCCTCATCATTTTACATATTATACTTTGGTTTTGTTAGGGTCCAGTGTGGCTCAGTTGGTAGAGCATGGCACTTGCAACGCCAGGGTTGTGCGTTCGATTCACATGGGGGACCGTTCAATAAGAATGTATCCACTCACTACTGTAAGTCGCTCTGGATAAGAGCGTCTGCTAAATGTAAACTGTTAGCAACATGTTTGCATTTTTATGAGAAAAAAACTATTTTAATTGCCTATTTTTATAAAAACAAACTCTAATAACATGATAATAAAGAGGATGATTCGTACAATTTGCCGTGAGCGACACCGTCCACACAATAACAGTCCCCTCTATAAATAAAGGCAGATCTGACTTCACGTATTGTGGTAGTGTAGAAAGGCCCTATGCTGAGTGTGTATATGCCGGGCCCCTCCGCAGCTCAGCGTTAGTTAACACCTTGTTATCCTCTATGTGGATGTGAGTGTGTTGACTGGTGGAGCCCTGGGGTGGAGGCGTCTCTAGGCTTGTTGGAAGTTTATGCACACACACAAACACCCACCCACACACACAGTTTACACACCGTGCAGGGACAGCGAGGTGGTGATTGACAGTGATTGAGGGTTGCCTCTCAGGGGCCCGTCTGTCCTGTGTGTGTAGAGTGTACTATAGGAGTTGACAGCACACACAGTATTGTCTGAGCGAGCCGTGTTCCTCACCTCAGGGCTCGCTGTGATCCCACCATGAACCTGCGCAGGCTGGGCCTGCCTCTTCGATCGCCACGTCGCCTAGCCAGGTGGCGCCAGTGCCGGTTCCTAGCCCGGTAGCTCCAATGCCGCTACCTAGCCCGGTAGCTCCAATGCCGCTACCTAGCCCGGTAGCTCCAATGCCGCTACCTAGCCCGGTAGCTCCAATGCCGCTACCTAGCCCGGTAGCTCCAGTGCGTGTCCCCAGCTTGGTAGCGCCAGTGCAGGTTCCTAGCCCGGTGGCGCCAGAGCGTGTACCCAGCGCGGTAGCGCTAGTGCCAGAGCAGTCCGCTCCACCGGTGCCCTGTCCGGGACCGGTCGTCAGCCCCGCTCCAGTGCCGGAGCAGTCCGCTCCACCGGTGCCCAGTCCGGGAAAGGGCTACAGTCCTGCTCCTGAGCCGGAGCCCCCGCTTGACCTGGTGCCACGTCCGGCACCGGGTCCAGAGCCTCCACCAACGCGTGTACCCCTCCCGGGTATTACTAGTCTTGCGGCCGGGAGTCTGCGCCTTGTTCAGAGAGGTCTCTAGAAACCTATGTTTTCCAGGTTTAGTTTCCAGAGACCTCTCTGGAATTCTCTATGTTGGTGTTGGAATTGGTCCCCAATTAGAGGCAGCTGCGCCACATTGCCTCTAATTGGGGAGTCTATTTAAGTTCAGTTGTTCTACCTGTGTTTATGTTTTTTTTGTGTGTGTTCCTTTTTTGTTTCATGCTTGTTCGCTGTCTCTCCCTTTGTTCGGTTTTTGGGATTAGTTTACTGAAAATAAAGGAATGTCTTCACACTACAGCTCTGCGCCTCTGGTCCTGTCTCATAGCGATCGTGACAGTCTGTAAAGTGTTCTGCATCGTAATGGCCTCCTATTTGTTTTCTTTCTCAGAAATAGAACTTCCACTACCACACGTAACCCCCCACCCACCTTGGACTGCGTTCCAAATGGCCCCCTATTCCCAATATAGTACACTACTTTTGACTAGAGCCCATGGCCCTAGAGGAAATAGGGCGCCATTTGAGACACAACCCCGGTTGTAGAGACCAGGCCGGGCCCTGCCTTGAAGCTGTAACAGCTTCTTTCTTGATGCCATGTCCTGTCGCTCTCTGTGTGAAGTAATGAACACCTGACTGTAGGCTACTGCCATGAGGGAATGGAATACTATATTTTGGATGTTTATGACTGAAAATAACTAAACTCTCCTCTTTCTTCTTTCTCTCTCGCTCTCTCGCTCTCTCTCTCTCTCGCTCTCTCTCTCTCTTTCTCTCGCTCACTCGCTTGCTCTCTCCCTTTCTTTCTTTCTTTCTTTCTTTCTTTCTTTCTTTCTTTCTTTCTTTCTTTCTTTCTTTCTTTCTTTCTTTCTTTCTTTCTTTCTTTCTTTCTTTCTTTCTTTCTTTCTTTCTTTCTTTCTTTCTCTCTTTCTTTCTTTCTCTCGCTCTCTCTTTCTTTCTTTCTCTCGCTCTCTCTCTTTCACTTGCTCGCTCTCTTTTTCTTTCTCTCGCTCTCTCTCTTTCTTTATCTCTCTCTCGCTCTCTCTCCCTCTCTCTCTCTCTTTCTCTCTCTCTGTTTGTAGTCTTATGAGGAGTTGGTGAGAGTGATGAACTCTGAGCAGGAAAGGCCGTTTGTGTGCAGTGCCCCTGGCTGTTCTCAGGTGAGTGTGTGTGTGTGCGCGCCTGTGTGCGTGTGTGTGAGTGTGCACACTTATGTGTTTGTTTTTTGTGTGAGGGCGCCTGTAACATGAAGAAGAGGATGGAGAGGGGGCCTGAAGAGCAGGGTGCTGCCTCGCACATCAGGAGAAACAGAAAACACCACAGAATAATGGTTTTAGAAGTCAATGCCACATCTGTCACCCTTTTGTTAGGATGCACACTAGAGGTGAAATATTAAGTTAAAATGTGTGTTGTCCTATTTTATATTGGTGTAAGGCTTTAAAGCAGAGATTATGGAGAGGTCATTATAGACTTAATAAATTCCTTTTCATACTGTATGTTCAGTGTTAAACTCTCAGGTATTTTGTCCACATGCAGGGGACATTAAGAAGTTAGATTACCACAAAACAACCCATTCTTTCTTACTCAATGATCATAGACAACCACAAAATTCACAGGAATTTGTTACTGGAGTGCAGTATTCCTTTAACTGTCTCTCTGCATGCCTTTTTAACCTGGAATTCACACAGGTGAATATCATATCGTATCCAGGCTTGAAACTGTGCGTAGAGAACTGAGTGGTTGTGTTCTTTACTGAGTTAAATTATTATATGTGTTGTCCTCCTTAACAGTACAATTTTCTTTACCTCAACATAAATATAATAATTCTGTCCCAACAGCGATTCCCCACAGAGGACCACCTGATGATTCACCGACACAAGCATGAGATGACCCTGAAATTTCCCTCCATAAAGATCGACAGCATGCTATCAGGTGACAAACGGCTTCAGACATCCCATGCTGTAACATCACTCTCTATGGTGCACCCCAACTGGCACCCTATTCCCTACGAAGTGCACTACATTTGTCCAGGGCCCATAATAGGATGCCATTTGGAACACAGCCTCTAGTCTAATAGTCTAGTCCCATCGTGGTGTTCTGGAATAGATGAGTGTTGTATGTCTCTCTCAGGAAGTAGCCAGGCATATAGTAAGCCAGGCTATAAACATACAGTACTGTGTAGGCTACACCAGGGTTGGGGTTGATTACGTTTCTCTGCCCCCTGACGTTTAAATTAAATTCATTTAATGAATGACTGAATTGGCAACTGAATTCAGGCCAGCTGTGCTTTGTGTTCAGGAGAGTTTGTGGTTCACTACTGAACTGTACCTCGATTTTGTTGTGGCTCTCCTCATTTCCTTATGGTGAAAGCCTCGTTGTGTATTCGTGAGTGTAATGGGTTGTGGAGTAAACGGAGGCAGGCACAGGAGAGTGTGATTCTCAATGTTAGGTTTATTAAGCCTTCGTTGAATCACCGAAGCGTACACAGATGAGAATACAACAACTCTTGAAGTAACAAAATAAAGAACACAGCTTAAATCCAAACTTGGAAATACACGGAATACAACCCAGTGAAATATGTGAGAGGAGACGTAGCACAACCTCCTACAAGGAAGAATAACGCACATGGGGGGAACAGAGGGCAATATACACATACACAAGTGTGAGGCGATAATAACCAGGTGTGTGGAAGACAAGACAAAAGCAATGGAATATGTAAAAGGGAGCGGCAGTTGCTAGAAAGCCGGTGATGACGAATGCCAAAGCCCGCCCGAACAAGGGAAGGAGGCAGCTTCGGATGGAGTCGTGACGGTGAGACTAATCTGTAACCCATAACTTGTGGTTCTGCAGTGCTCAGCAGGACAATAAGACACTGATGTATCGCCAGAGAAATTCACGTTTTTCCTTTTTCCAAGTTAAGATAGATGTCTTGTCAAAGACAACATTTCTGTTCCTTGCTGCACTGTGCAGCTGGCTTCCTGTCTTCATCACAGATCTCATTAGTCTTGCTGTGGGGTGGGGATGGAGGGGTGTTGGAGGGGCGGTTCCCCCACCCCGCCCTGCCCTGCCCCACTTTACAAAGGGGAGGAGATGGGCTGGGGTTGGGGGTGACATATTGATCCACAGTTCAAAGGAATACCTGATTTATAGGTTGTGTACAGCACCTGTAAGTGTCACCCCCAAGGCTAAGTCATACTTCCAAATCTTTAGTGCCTAGACAGAGCCCCGCTGAAGCAACAGAAGACTGGTGTGTGTGTGTGTGAGTGTGTGTGTGTGTGTGTGTGTGTATGTGTGTGTATGTACAGATGTAGGATCTAAATTTGATCACCCTGTTGCAGGAGAACTTTCCTGCAATGCAGGACATTTAAAACGTGTAGTGTATTTGAGGTTAAAAAAGTATTCTGAAGTTTGTAATTTCCCTTAAGAAAAATGTATCGGCCCCAACAAAAATGTCCATAAATTATAATCCACATAATAATTGTCCTTTCGTGTTGCTGCAGGATTATTTTCCTGCTGTACACTCTTAGAAAAAATTGTTCCAAAAGGGTTCTTTGGCTGTCCCGATAAGAGAACCCTCTGTGGAAAGGGTCCTACATAGATAGATAGATAGATAGATAGATAGATAGATAGATAGATAGATAGATAGATAGATAGATAGATAGATAGATAGATAGATAGATAGATAGATAGATAGATAGATAGATAGATAGATAGATAGATAGATAGATAGATAGATAGATAGATAGATAGATAGATAGATAGATAGATTTATTTGTCAAGCAGCTACGATAAAAAGGTCTATACCAGAAAGTATTCTTACCCCTTGACTTATTCCATATATTGTGCTACAGCCTGAATTCAAAATGGATTACATTTTTTTTCTCACCCATCAACACACAATAACCCATAGTGACAAAGTGAAAACATGTTTTTAGAAATGTTTGCAAATGTATTGAAAATTAAATACAGAAATATCTAATTTACATAAGTATTCACAACCCTGTTAGAATCACCTTTGGCAGCGATTATAGCTGTTAGTCTTTCTGGGTAAGTCTCTAAGAGCTTTGCACACTTGGATTGTACAATATTTGCCCTGTGAAATTGGCGCTGTGAAATTGGTTGTTGATCATTGCTAGACAACCACTTTCAAGTCTTGTCAAGGATTTTCAAGCAGATTTAAGTCAAAACGGTAACTCGGCCACAGGAGCATTCACTGTGCAGATTTGGCCATGTGTTTAAGGTTATTTTCCTGCTGAAAGGTGAATTCATCACCCAGTGTCTGGTGGAAAGCAAACTGTGCTTAAATACATTCCGTTTCTTATTTATCCTGACAAACTCCCCAGTCCTTAACGATTACAAGCATACCCATAACATGATGCAGCCACCATTATGCTTGTAAATATGGAGTGTGGTATTCAGTAATGTGTTGTATTGGATTTGCCCCAAACATAACGCTTTGTATTCAGGACAAAAAGTTAATTGCTTTGCCACATTTTTTGCTGTGCTACTTTAGTGCCTTGTTGCAAACAGGATGCATGTTTGGAATGTTTTTATTCTGTATAGGTTTACTTATTTTCAGGCTGTCAATTAAGTTTGTATTTTAGAATAACTACAATGTTGTTAAGCCATCCTCAGAACTTATTTAAGCTTGCCATAGCAAAGGGGGTTAGGCTGTAACACAACAAAATGTGAAAGAAGTAAATGGGTGTGAAAATACTCTGAAGGCACTGTGTGTGTGTGTGTGTGTGTGTGTGTGTGTGTGTGTGTGTGTGTGTGTGTGTGTGCGTGCGCCTGTGTGCCACAGGAGGCTGCTGAGGGGAGGACGTCTCATAATAATGGCTGAAATTCTGTTCCAGCCATTACTAAGAGCCCGTCCTCCCCAATTAAGGTGCCACACACACCGGCCGCCTGTGGTGTGTGTGTTAGGCTGATGCTGACTGAGATTGTCTTCTTTATTATTTACACTGAGCGACCAGGAGAATCGGGTTTCTGTCCGGGCCATGTCACTGTCCCTATTCCCCCCCCTCTCTCTTACTGCTCTGTCCATTTCTCTTCCTGAAACCTTGGAGCCCTCCGGCTGGGATGTGAGAGGGTTGACGATCATAAGTCACCTGGCTGTCGGACTCTCCTGTTCAACTTCAACATGTCACCCAGAGAGATTTAAACTGCCTCAGCCCCTTTCCCCAAGCTTACCTCATTTTACCAAGGTTTGGCCTGTTTCTCCCAACATCCGCGGTGAGATGTCACATCATCATACTACTCTGGAAATGGACACCGCTGGCGTTCCAGTTTTTAAAACTTTTTAATGGAAGAGTTAAGCTCTCATCCTCCCTATGGGGAAAGCCAGACTGGTTTGGTCAAACTGTATTTTGGTCGTCAATCCCCAGTCTAGCCAGAATGGATAAGCAGCCTGTGGTGGAGTATGCTTTTAGCCTTTGAAAAGGACTTCATCCTAAAATTACCTTGGACTGTCTGAAACATGATCCAGTCTCTCTGGCCTTTCTGCCCCCTGATGCTGAGCGGAGTAACACTGCCTGACTGAAGGGAACAAATGAGCCCCCCCACTCTGTAGGTGGTGTCTGGACTTTGTTAACTGAAATGTTGCTAGTGAGTGTAGTATCTCTGTCTAATATAAAAGGAGAGTGGCTTTGCTCACCATTTGGAATGTCCATTAGCTTGGTGCAATGTACTCTCTGCCTGGGTAACACTCTTGTAGTGTACACTCCACTTGGGTGTATACTCCACTTGGGTGTAAACTCCACTTGGGTGTAAACTCCACTTGGGTGTAAACTCCACTTGGGTGTATACTCCACTTCGTATTCATCAGCTGTTCTTCTTTATCAGCAAACTGTCACAACGTAACAGTTCAAGCAACGGACAAAAACTATTGATTTTCAGCTAACATTATTAGAGTTGAACATTCTACAATTGTATTGTTTATAATATATATATTTTTTTTTAATCTGTTTCTAGCATGAATGTTGTCCAGACCTAGATGGCTACCTGCTAATTTCCATTCTAGTGAGTTCTACATGTAATTATATGGTGTCTCCTGTGTTCCAGACCAGACGCCGACCCCAACGCGCTTCCTGAAGAACTGTGAGGAGGTGGGTCTGTTCAGCGAGCTGGACTGTTCTATAGAACAGGAGTTCAGGAAGGCCCAGGAGGAAGAGGACAACAAACAGGTAGACAAGATGACAGTAAGACAACTAACCTGATTATCAGGTAGACAAGATGACAGTAAGACAACTAACCTGATTATCAGGTAGACAAGATGACAGTAAGGCAACTAACCTGGTTATCAGGTAGACAAGATGACAGTGAGACAACTAACCTGATTATCAGGTAGACAAGATGACAGTAAGGCAACTAACCTGGTTATCAGGTAGACAAGATGACAGTAAGACAACTAACCTGATTATCAGGTAGACAAGATGACAGTAAGACAACTAACCTGATGAAGCCCACCTTCGATTTCTATACACTGTTCTGCACAATGACAATTATTTAAATGAAGGTTGGCCATTGTCTTTCCAAGTTTGAGGGTTTTCTCTTCAGGTAGAGAAGATCATAGTAAGAAATACAAACCTGCTTGTCGAACGCCTCGTTGGTTCACTTTTTATACACTATTCTGCCAGAACCATCAGCTAAATTAGACCCACTGCTGTGCACAGGGCCTTCACCTGTGTTTATCTTTAGAGTACAGTAAGATATGGCCGGGGAATCCCGGGTGAACCCACAGCTTCAGGCAGACAGGTGTGTTATGGGTAGTCCCCCTTTATCTTGCACTGTCATAATGCTTCATTCCTCCAGCTACCACAGCCACACTCCAGGCAGGTAACTGTGCACACACTGTCATCATGCTTCATTCCCCCAGCTACCACACACACACACTGTCATCATGCTTCATTCCCCCAGCTACCACACACACACTGTCATCATGCTTCATTCCCCCAGCTACCACACACACACTGTCATCATGCTTCATTCCCCCAGCTACCACACACACACTGTCATCATGCTTCATTCCCCCAGCTACCACACACACACTGTCATCATGCTTCATTCCCCCAGTCACCACAGACCCACTGTCATCATGCTTCATTCCCCCAGCTACCACACACACACTGTCATCATGCTTCATTCCCCCAGCCACCACACACACACTGTCATCATGCTTCATTCCCCCAGCTACCACAGACACACTGTCATCATGCTTCATTCCCCCAGCCCCCACAGGCACACTGCCATCATGCTTCATTCCCCCAGCCACCACAGACACACTGTCATCATGCTTCATTCCCCCAGCCACCACAGACACACAGTCATCATGCTTCATTCCCCCAGCCACCACAGACACACTGTCATCATGCTTCATTCCCCCAGCCACCACAGACACACTGTCATCATGCTTCAGCCACCACAGACACACTGTCATCATGCTCCCTAACAAACTCCCATCAGGGATACACTGTGCTTGCAAGCTCACACACTCACAACAGGTAGACTCTACCCTCCCCTGTATCCCACTCACATGTCGGGATTCAACCGCTGTGTGACAGCAAGAGCCTCGACAGGCAGGCAGACAGACAGACATGCAGGCAGACAGGCGAAAGGCTGAGACCTGACTGCTACAGGCGAAAGGCTGTGACCTGACTGCTACAGGTGAAGGGCTGTGACCTGACTGCTACAGGTGAAGGGCTGTGACCTGACTGCTACAGGTGAAGGGCTGTGACCTGACTGCTACAGGTGAAGGGCTGTGACCTGACTGCTACAGGTGAAGGGCTGTGACCTGACTGCTACAGGTGAAGGGCTGTGACCTGACTGCTACAGGTGAAGGGCTGTGACCTGACTGCTACAGGTGAAGGACTGTGACTTGACTGCTACAGGTGAAGGGCTGTGACCTGACTGCTACAGGTGAAGGACTGTGACCTGACTGCTACAGGTGAAGAGCTGTGACCTGACTGCTACAGGTGAAGGACTGTGACCTGACTGCTACAGGTGAAGGACTGTGACCTGACTGCT
Source organism: Thymallus thymallus (assembly GCA_023634145.1). Classification (NCBI taxonomy): domain Eukaryota; kingdom Metazoa; phylum Chordata; class Actinopteri; order Salmoniformes; family Salmonidae; genus Thymallus; species Thymallus thymallus. The sequence goes on along the minus strand of CM042415.1, from coordinate 30,953,283 downwards.
ACAGGTGAAGGGTTGTGACCTGACTGCTACAGGTGAAGGACTGTGACCTGACTGCTACAGGTGAAGGACTGTGACCTGACTGCTACAGGTGAAGGACTGTGACCTGACTGCTACAGGTGAAGGGCTGTGACCTGACTGCTACAGGTGAAGGGCTGTGACCTGACTGCTACAGGTGAAGGGCTGTGACCTGACTGCTACAGGTAGGGGGTTGTGACCTTACTGCTACAGGTGAAGGGCTGTGACCTGACTGCTACAGGTGAGGTGAGGAGGGAGCAGGAGATCAGATTCCCCCAGGCAGCTGCTGTACTTTAAACAGCTCACTTCATCTCTCAGAAACACAGATAGAGGGAGTCACATTTCCTCCCGACTCAAAGATGAGCTGCTTGAGACAGCGAGACCAGGCTGTATACCAGAGAGACAGACAGACAGACAGACAGACAGACCTGCACACTCGTCATGTGTCTGCAACACGTGTGGCTCACCAGCAGTCACCACTCACCACAGTCTAAGAACAGTGAGGTCTGATTGGACTCCAAGGTAGTTGTTAATATATTATGGGTCAATGTTAAGAACTCTTTACCCGTGACACTATATCTATACTCTACTGGCCACAACACAGCTACACTGTATCTCTCTCTCTCTCAGACTGCTGATCCAGTGTCTGCTCTGGTCTGGGGAGATGTGGATACATGTTGTAGGCTGTAGCTCTGCTGACGTCTGGTTCTGGGTTTGGCTCTGGAGGCTGTCTGTGTCAGTCAGTTCACCCAGGCCACGTCTAGCCTCCCCAGTCCCCCCAGTGTCGCGGCGTGGCGTTTATGGTTGAGGAGCTGTGCTCAGTCAGCACGACTGGGAGACTCGGCAGGACTGTGGAGTACACAGCATAGCAGCATATCACAGGGGAGAGACTGGGAGG
>CM042415.1:30919870-30947370 GCA_023634145.1 Thymallus thymallus | reverse complement strand
CAGTGCATTGTGGTGTGGTGATAAATGCTTGGGGAGTCACTTGGTGTCTGTATGGCGGTCAGTGCTGGTCACTGAGATTCCAGATGGAGGCAGAATACCGCTGTTTTAGGGATATTTACAGCAAATAACATCAGGAATACCCTAACATGGAAACAATGTCAGACACAATAATCAAAAAGAGTTGATGAATACACATATAGGGGAAAAACCCAACATACAGGAAACATGTAACTGAGAAACCTTTCAGTTTCATAGGGTTTTAAGAAACATGTAACTGAGAAACGGCACCTAGCCTAGCGGTTAAAAGCGTTGGGCCAATAACCGAAAGGCAGTAGGTTCAAATCCCTGAGCAGACTGGGTGAAAAATTCTGTTGCTGGGCCCTTGAGCAAGGCATATAACCCTAATTGCTCCCGGAAGTCGCTCTGGATAAAAGCGTCTGCTAAAATGTAATGTTATAAACCTGTAACTGAGAAACCTTTCCGTTTCAGAGGGTTATAAGAAACCTTAGACATTTACTTTGGTAAGGGACTATATCCATTGTTTCTGAACTATTGAATGATGTTAGATGTTAATATTGGGTGCTGTGCTGCGAAAGGGAATGAATGAGGCCAAGCTATAAGAGAGATGCAGGGAAGCCCCTACCGCTGTGACTCATGCACTGACAGCATGGGACAGAAAGAGACAGAGAGGGGTTACCCTGACCCTGCAGCAGGACAGGAGCCAGTTGTTGATAACAAGTACCATGGAACCACATCACATGAACAGGAAACACTAGTTTCTAGATTAGCTGATTCACATGGAGAGAGAGCGGAAGAGAGCGCTGGAAATGTTAACATCATTTGTGTTGAGCCAGATAAACTAAAGTACCTTTTTCTTGGCCAACATTATTCTATAGCGCTGGAAATGTTAACATCAGCAGGAAAAAGGGGATTGAGGAAACCCCTCTGCAGAGGAACATAGTGGAACACAGGAAACCCCTCTGCAGAGGAACATAGTGGAACACAGGAAACCCCTCTGCAGAGGAACATAGTGGAACACCGGAAACCCCTCTGCAGAGGAACATGGTGGAGTACCGGAAACCCCTCTGCAGAGGAACATAGTGGAACACCGGAAACCCCTCTGCAGAGGAACATAGTGGAACACAGGAAACCCCTCTGCAGAGGAACATAGTGGAACACCGGAAACCCCTCTGCAGAGGAACATGGTGGAGTACCGGAAACCCCTCTGCAGAGGAACATAGTGGAACACCGGAAACCCCTCTGCAGAGGAACATAGTGGAACACAGGAAACCCCTCTGCAGAGGAACATAGTGGAACACCGGAAACCCCTCTGCAGAGGAACATAGTGGAACACCGGAAACCCCTCTGCAGAGGAACATAGTGGAACACCGGAAACCCCTCTGCAGAGGAACATGGTGGAACACCGGAAACCCCTCTGCAGAGGAACATAGTGGAACACCGGAAACCCCTCTGCAGAGGAACATAGTGGAACACCGGAAACCCCTCTGCAGAGGAACATAGTGGAACACCGGAAACCCCTCTGCAGAGGAACATAGTGGAACACCGGAAACCCCTCTGCAGAGGAACATGGTGGAGTACCGGAAACCCCTCTGCAGAGGAACATAGTGGAACACCGGAAACCCCTCTGCAGAGGAACATAGTGGAACACAGGAAACCCCTCTGCAGAGGAACATAGTGGAACACCGGAAACCCCTCTGCAGAGGAACATGGTGGAACACCGGAAACCCCTCTGCAGAGGAACATAGTGGAACACCGGAAACCCCTCTGCAGAGGAACATAGTGGAACACCGGAAACCCCTCTGCAAAGGAACATAGTGGAACACCGGAAACCCCTCTGCAGAGGAACATAGTGGAACACCGGAAACCCCTCTGCAGAGGAACATAGTGGAACACCGGAAACCCCTCTGCAGAGGAACATAGTGGAACACTGCAATCCCCTCTGCAGAGGAACATGGTGGAACACCGGAAACCCCTCTGCAGAGGAACATAGTGGAACACAGGAAACCCCTCTGCAGAGGAACATAGTGAAACACCGCAATCCCCTCTGCAGAGGAACATGGTGGAACACCGGAAACCCCTCTGCAGAGGAACATAGTGGAACACCGGAAACCCCTCTGCAGAGGAACATAGTGGAACACAGGAAACCCCTCTGCAGAGGAACATAGTGGAACACCGGAAACCCCTCTGCAGAGGAACATAGTGGAACACCGGAAACCCCTCTGCAGAGGAACATAGTGGAACACCGCAATCCCCTCTGCAGAGGAACATGGTGGAACACCGGCAACCCCTCTGCAGAGGAACATAGTGGAACACAGGAAACCCCTCTGCAGAGGAACATAGTGGAACACCGCAATCCCCTCTGCAGAGGAACATAGTGGAACACAGGGAAACCCCTCTGCAGAGGAACATAGTGGAACACCGGAAACCCCTCTGCAGAGGAACATAGTGGAACACCGGAAACCGTTAGGGCCAACTAGCGCCTCCGTCCTTCTGTCCCTCCGTACATGGGGTCTCTCCACAGGAACATCCTGTCCCCACAGCGGCTGCTTCTCTGCTAGCTAGGCTACACCACACACACATGCTGGTGAGGTTCCTCACAGGCCCTGCGTTCATCACAACAGAACAAGGTACTGGAGGTCAATGGGGTTCCACTAGGGTGCCTCACACCGAAAACTTCCCGTTGTCCCATGTGCAGAATCTGTCGGCTTGTATGTGCAACTAAATTTGGTTGGAAATATCACAAGTTAGTTATTTATCTGTATTTTTTATTGTAGAATTGTGAAACCACATTCTGTTTCAGTTCTAACTTGAACCTGAACCGGTCCTTGTCCTATGTTGTTGTTGTTGTTGTTGTTATTGTTGTTGTTGCTGAGACCTACAAAGCTTTAATCCCGAAAAGATCTTCTCACACCGCTCCCCTCCTTTAGAGCAGAGATTTGACTGAAGGAAGAGAGATCTCCAAACCAGTACAAAATGAGTCTAATCCCAGCACGGCTGGCCCCCATCTGGGCTCTGGGCTCTGCCGAGCGTGAGGCGTAGAGTGTCCAATGAATTAGGATAACAAGTCGTTTTCATTGCTCCACAATGTTTACTAAAGAGCCTTGAGTCTTGGAATCAATTAAGATTGGCTTTCCTCAAGTCAATTTACTTTAGGGTTGAGCTGGGCCTGCAGCTATGAAACCTGAGAAGGACAACGTCCCCCCCTGCTCTCCCGCTCTCCCTCTCTTTCTCCCCCATCTCTCTTTCTCTCTCTCTCTCTCTCTCTCTCTCTCTCTCTCTCTCTCTCTCTCTATCTCTCTCTCTCTTCCCTCCCCTCTCTCTCTCTCTCTCTCTCTCTCTCTCTCTCTCTCTCTCTCTCTCTCCCTCTCTCTCTCGCCTCTCTCTCTCTCTCTCTCTCTCTTCTCTCTCTCTCTACTCTCTCCCTCCCTCCCTCTCCCTCTCCCCTCTCTCTCTCTCTCTCTCTCTCTCTCTCTCTCTCTCTCTCTCTCTCTCTCTCTCTCTCTATCTCTCCCTCCCTCTCCCTCTCCCTCTCTCTCTCTCTCTCTCTCTCTCTCTATCTCTCCTCCCTCCCTCTCCCTCTCCCTCTCTCTCTCTCTCTCTCTCTCTCTCTCTCTCTCTCTCTCTCTCTCTCTCTCTCTCTCTATCTCTCCCTCCCTCTCCCTCTCCCTCTCTCTCTCTCTCTCTCTCTCTCTCTCTCTCTCTCTCTCTCTCTCTCTCTCTCTCTATCTCTCCCTCCCTCTCCCTCTCCCCCTCTCTCTCTCTCTCTCTCTCTCTCTCTCTCTCTCTCTCTCTCTCTCTCTCTCTCTCTCTCTCTCTCTCTCTCTCTCTCTCTCTCCTCCCTCTCCCTCTCCCTCTCTCTCTCTCTCTCTCTCTCTCTCTCCCTCTCCCTCTCCCTCTCCCTCTATCCCCCCCCCTCTCTCTGACAGGAGAGTCCCTGAACACAGACCTTAGAGAACACCACTGACACAAACCAGTGTTAAAACCAGGCCTTCAGAAAAAAGATCTTAATGTCATGGCTATCATTATCATACAAAGGGAAAGGGGTGTCCAACGGATTTGAATGCTCTCTGCCTTTTGAATTATAAACATCTGGTCCTGAGTTATGTCAGGGCTAAATGTGTTAGACATAGCTAGTCAACCAAGATAGATACAACATTGTAGGGGGGACCACAACCTTTTGACTCACAGAAAAGGGAGGTGTGTGTGTGGGGACGGGGATGGGCGGGGCACAATAGCACTGGCAACAATATCCAAACGCCTGATGAGTAGGCTACATCATGAATGAAACCTAATGAACTTCACCAGGCATGCAGCTCATTGAACCTGAAAACAACTGGCTTCTCAATGAGCTCTGATTTCAGATGTGGTGTTAGGTTCAGTCATCAAGCAACCACCTATTTATAATACATAGGAATCTTTCCAGTGGTATTTTTCCGTATCCAGGAATCCAAGTGCTTACTGTTTGTTTTCATTCCTTCTCGTTTAAGGTTGTATTAGACTGTGATCATTGCTAGTCAGTTATATTATCCCTGTAGGTTGTATTAGACTGTGATCATTGCTAGTCAGTTATATTATCCCTGTAGGTTGTATTAGACTGTGATCATTGCTAGTCAGTTATATTATCCCTGTAGGTTGTAGTTGACTGTGATCATTGCCAGTCAGTTATATTATCCCTGTAGGTTGTAGTTGACTGTAATCATTGCTAGTCAGTTATATTATCCCTGTAGGTTGTATTAGACTGTAATCATTGCTAGTCGGTTATATTATCCCTGTAGGTTGTATTAGACTGTAATCATTGCTAGTTGGTTATATTATCCCTGTAGGTTGTATTAGACTGTAATCATTGCTAGTCAGTTATATTATCCCTGTAGGTTGTATTAGACTGTAATCATTGCTAGTCGGTTATATTATCCCTGTAGGTTGTATTAGACTGTAATCATTGCTAGTCGGTTATATTATCCCTGTAGGTTGTATTAGACTGTAATCATTGCTAGTCGGTTATATTATCCCTGTAGGTTGTATTTGACTGTGATCATTGCCAGTCAGTTATATTATCCCTGTAGGTTGTAGTTGACTGTAATCATTGCTAGTCGGTTATATTATCCCTGTAGGCTGTAGTTGACTGTGATCATTGCTAGTCGGTTATATTATCCCTATAGGTTGTATTTGACTGTAATCATTGCTAGTCGGTTATATTATCCCTGTAGGTTGTATTTGACTGTGATCATTGCAAGTCAGTTATATTATCCCTGTAGGTTGTATTTGACTGTGATCATTGCCAGTCAGTTATATTATCCCTGTAGGCTGTAGTTGACTGTGATCATTGCTAGTCGGTTATATTATCCCTATAGGTTGTAGTTGACTGTAATCATTGCTAGTCGGTTATATTATCCATGTAGGTTGTATTAGACTGTAATCATTGCTAGTCGGTTATATTATCCCTGTAGGTTGTTCCTTTCCTTAAGGATTATCACAGTCAAATTGTATTTTATCTATTTTAAACAGATTAATTCATAGCAAAAACTATTCTTTATTGGTTTGGAATGAAAACTGATTGTGAGAAGTTGTCGCAGCACACTGGCATAAAACAAATCTTCACCTGGGGTCATTTTGATATCAAAGTAATCTGTTATTATTGGCACACACACACACACACATGCACGTGCACACACACACACACAAACAAACACAGACACGCGCACACACACACATACACGTGCACACACACAAAAGCACACACACACAAACACATACACACGCGCACACACATTAGACTCTTTAATACCCAGATAAGTAGTGTGTGAGCCCCTTGGTCTCCGCTTTCAGTCAAAGTAAAGGATGACTGTTTCCCTTGTTTGACATTTGTAACATTCCATTTCATATTTATGACAGACATATTTTTCAAGCGTAGTAAAATATCAGAGGAGACATTTCTCCTTTTTATTTCTCTAAGTGCAGAGTTGGTCTGTTAAGTACATATTAAGTGCAGAGTTGGTCTGTTAAGGGCATATTAAGTGCAGAGTTGGTCTGTTAAGGGCATATTAAGTACAGAGTTGGTCTGTTAAGGGCATATTAAGTACAGAGTTGGTCTGTTAAGGGCATATTAAGTGCAGAGTTGGTCTGTTAAGGGCATATTAAGTACAGAGTTGGTCAGTTAAATTCATATTAAGTGAAGCATTGGTCTGTTAAGGGCATATTAAGTGCAGAGTTCGTCTGTTAAGTACATATTAAGTGCAGAGTTGGTCTGTTAAGTGCATATTAAGTGCAGAGTTGGTCTGTTAAGTACATATTAAGTGCAGAGTTGGTCTGTTAAGTGCATATTAAGTGCATGGTGGCGTGAGTAGTACAGGTAGCCTAGTGGTTAGGGCGTTGGGCCAGTAAATGAAAGGTTGCTGGATCGAATGCCCGAGCTGACAAGGTAAAAATCTGTCGTTCTGCCCCTGAAGAAGGCAGTTAACCCACTCTTCACCGGTAGGCTGGCATTGTAAATAAGAATTTGTTCTTAACTGACTTGCTTAGTTAAATAAAGATTTTTAAAAAAGGTTGTGTATTTCTTCTCATAGAAGACTAAACTGGTTTATCAGCAGGTATGCAGCTCAGCTAAGTGAAACTTGGTGCGACACAGACGGAAGAGCGGTGAAGAAAATGGCTCTGAGCTTTTTGTTCACATGTAGTTTCAGATAGATGTTTACGTTCACACCTCTGGGCCGGGCCAGGCTGCAGCATCTTGTGGTCAGCCTATTTCTAGAAGGGAAGTTCACTACTGAAATTGAACCAAACATTTTCACCAGTCTCATGAAATATGGCCCCCAATTAGAGACAATGCAAAGCAGCTGCCTCTAATTGGGGACCAACACAAAACCCACATAGAACTAATATACTATATCTGTCAGGCTCTGACCATAGATAAATAGAGGAGCCACTATGAGACTAGATCAGGCTTTGACTAGCTGTGTTGTTTCATGGAATATGATGTTATGTTTATTGCAAAATATAGAGAAACATTGAATTATGTCCGTTCTCTATTTAACCATACGAGACCAGCTGGATAATGTGTCATTCCTATAGGATCCCTACCCTTTAGATGAATGGAGAACCATGTTGTTGTACAAGCCTTTATTACACCACTGCCTGTTTAAACATGATAAGCTACATTTACGCTCTGGACTATTAGGTGCTTGAAGAGTGATTCACCGATGACTCCATCATGTGTGAACTGAAATCCTCTTCTTTCCTGTTACAACTTCAGTTGTGCCAAAAACCTGGAAGAAGAATGTTTACATTTTTATTGGTGGGCCGGGCCAACGCTTTAATAATAAACACATCTTACAGAGTGAGTGTGGGTTTAAGTGAAAATAATTCACTTAAAATGTACCATAGAATTACATATCGACCTCATATTAATAGAATATGATTTATAGAATCTGTGTTTGGTCAACACTGCTTTCCATCTATCAGTAGATAAGACAACGCTACACACTGTTATCCTGCTGCCCATTGTGTGTTGGTGTCGGAGGGGGGAAGTGGATGTCCGGGTCACAATAACTAACGACCAGTGGTTCTTCTCATGTTTTCATTGGCCAGGATCTGACCTTGTGACCCCTGGCTGCTTCAGAAACACTTCTGGTATTATTGTTGATGTTTAGATTGCATTTACACAGTCAGGGAGATCTGGAGGAGGGAGGGAGGTCCACTCTGAGACCAGACCAGGGGAGGGTGGTCCACTCTGAGACCAGACCAGGGGAGGGAGGTCCACCCTGAGACCAGACCAGGGGAGGGAGGTCCAACCTGAGACCAGACCAGGAGAGGGAGGTCTACCCTAAGACCAGACCAGGGGAGGGAGGTCCACCCTGAGACCAGACCAGGGGAGGGAGGTCCACCCTGAGACCAGACCAGGAGAGGGAGGTCCACCCTGAGACCAGACCAGGGGAGGGAGGCCCACCCTGAGACCAGACCAGGGGAGGGAATCTGTGTCCCAAAATGCACCCTATTCCCTGTATAGTGCATTACTTTTGAGCAGAGCCTTAAATTAGTAAACTATATAGGGTGCCATTTGGGACGCAGACAATGCATAGGTTGATTTAACCTCCTGACCCTGCCTGCCCCTGCCTGCCCCTGCCATACCCTCACCATCTGCTACCCAGCAGGACATGGATGTGTCAACCACTGTGTTGTGGTGACCTGACCTTAAAATGTACAGTAGAGTGACAGGCAGAGCGAGAGATAGAGAAAGAGAGAGAGAGAGAGAGAGAGAGAGAGAGAGAGTGAGAGTGCAAGAGAGGGAGACCAAGAGAAGTACAGTAGAGCAACAGGCAGGGAGAGGGGGAGATAGAGACAGAGAGGTATGACAGAAAGAGAGGGGGAGAGAGTGTCAGAAACAGGGTAAATGAGAGAAAGAGAGAGAGGGAGAGGGAGAGAGGGAGAGAGGGGGGGGGGTAGAGAGAGGTAGAGAGAGGGAGAGAGGGAGAGAGAGAGAGGGGGGTGGGAAGAGAGAGAGAGAGAGAGAGAGAGAGAGAGAGAGAGAGAGAGAGAGAGAGAGAGAGAGAGAGAGAGAGGATAGAAAGGGAGAGGTAGAGAGAGAGGGGTAGAGAGGGAGAGGTAGAGAGAGGTAGACAGAGAGAGGGAGGGAGAGAGAGGAAGCAGGATGTACATCTGACCTGAATTAAGATGAGCTCATTGTGTACTGCAGTGGGTTTAATAGTGCGTTTGGAGAGGAACGCCCAGGCTCTGTTCCCTCTCATTCCAGCAGGTCATCTCTGCCCTGGGGCCACCACACATGCTGCCTCCTGCACTGTACTGTAACACACACACACACACACACACACACACACACACACACACACACACACACCCACACACACACACACACACACACACACACACACACACACACACACACACACACACACACACACACACACACACACACACACACACACACACACACACACACACACACACACACACACACACACACACACACACACACACACACACACACACACACACACACACACACACACACACACACACACACACACACACACACTCAGCTCTCAGGAACACTGGGATACCACAGCATGGAAGAGAGGGATCAGGAGGAGGATGGAGGAGAGGAAGAGAGGATTATAGCATGGAGAGGAAGAGAGGGATCAGGAGGAGAGGTACAGAGAGGTCTCTGATGATGGTGGATGACTTTAACCTGGCTGAATTCTACAGTATGCCTCCTCTTCCCTCCTCCTCCTGCTCCTCCTCCTCCTCCTCTCCCTCTTCCCCTCTCCTCCTCCTCCCCACCCCACTAATAAAAGTCAGCCAGTGTCGTAAGCCATTAGGGCTGATTTATTTGATCAGATTGGTATTATTTCCTCGGTCCAAACCCCATGGCACTCTCCTCCAAGCCAGTGATTAAAGGCAGTAAATCAGGGACAGGTCCTGCCTAGTGTTTACTCAGCGAGCCAGGCAGCTGCAAGCTGTTTGAGGCCGTTATTTCTCCCCCTGTTTACCTCTGTTCCCATGACGACCCGCACCACCATCTCCCAAGCGTCTGGAACTTGGCCCTGGGTTGTTTTGGTTACATTTGAAAGTTTTGTGCTGCTGTGTCTACCAGAGTTAGCAGTGACTTCACCCAGCACAGCCCAGCACACGAGAGGAGTGCAGAAGTGACTGCAGTACGCTGTTAGATTGGAGGAAGGAGAGAGATGAGGATCGGGAGAGAGAGAGAGAGGTAAGGACGGAGAGGGTGAGAGAGAGTGCAGGAGAGAGGAGGGAGGGAGAAGGCTGCAGGCAGGCATGCAGCGGGTGGGGGGAGGGAGAGAAGCCAAGAGCATTACATCATTACTGGAGCAGAGTCAGAAGGGAAGGATATGAGTCAGTGGGCTGTCCCCCCCCCCTCCCCCCTCTCTCTCTCTTTCTTTCTCCCCTCTCTCTCCCCCTTTCTCTCTCTCTTTCTGTGTGTGTGTGTGTGGCTGTGCTGAACCTGGGATTTGTATCTTAGACCCAGTAATCTATAGTGGTTTGATCTCAGACATACAGTAGGCACCATGAGGAGTCTAGAACAGACTTCTAGAGGCTTTACAGTACAAACACTGCCTGTCAGTGTCAGTGGGGAGGAAAGGGAGAAATAGAGGATGGCATGAGAAAAGAAAGAGGGGGGAGAGGAGGAGTAGTGATGTCATGGTGGAGGGGAGAGGAGGGGTGGAGAAGAGAAGAGGAGAGGAGAGGAGAGGAGAGGAGAGGAGAGGAGAGGAGAGGAGAGGAGAGGAGAGGAGAGAAGAGGAGAGGAGAGGAGGGGAGAGTAGAGGAGAGGAGGGGAGAGTAGAGGAGGGGAGAGTAGAGGAGGGGTGGAGAAGAGGAGAGGAGAGTTGAGGAAGGGTGGAGAAGAGTAGAGCTGGAGAGGAGAGGCACTCAGTAACGTGAGATAGAGTGTATTGTCAGGACTGTCTACAGTGTACCTGCTGTCACCAGGGGCCTGCTGCCTGCTGCCCAGACTATTAGCAATCCCCACTGTGGAGACACAGCCTGCCGTTCCACACGCACGCACGCACGCACGCACGCACGCACGCACGCACGCACGCACACACACACACACACACACACACACACACACATATTAGTACCAGCTGCAGGCCTGCATTTAACATAAAAAATGCCCTCAGACAGACAGAGAGCTGAGTTTAACTCCAGGAGAAGCCCTGTCAGGTAGAGGTATTTTCTCTCCTGCTAGATGGGTGGTATGGCTAGTGGTCCCTCCTTCTGTCAGAGCCTTCTCTTGGTCTGCTGCAGGTGAGCTGTGCTGACAGACAGACAGAAAGGGGCAACCTGCAGAGCTTCACAGTGCTCCTTTCCTGTCCGCTGTAGGAGACAGAGACCAGGGCCAGCAGAGACCAGTGCCAGCAGAGACCAGGGCCAGCAGCACTGACCTGCCTTTCCTATCCCCTTTAAAACACACACACACATACACACACACACACACACACACGCACACACACACACCCACACACACACACACACACACACACACACAGTAAGCACACTATATACAGTAGACACATAAACAGACACACACACCTGTTGGTTTGGCCTGGTGTTATGGCTACAGCTTGTGGTTTGGCCCTGTGTTATGGCTACAGCATGTGGTATGGCCTCGTGTTATGGCTACAGCTTGTGGTATGGCCCGTTGTTATGGATACAGCTTGTGGTATGGCCCGGTGTTATGGATACAGCTTGTGGTATGGCCCGGTATTATGGCTACAGCATGTGGTATGGCCCCGTGTTATGGCTACAGCTTGTGGTATGGCCCGGTGTTATGGCTACAGCATGTGGTATGGCCCTGTGTTATGGCTACATTTTGTGGTATGGCCCCGTGTTATGGATACAGCTTGTGGTATGGCCCGGTGTTATGGCTACAGCATGTGGTATGGCCCGGTATTATGGCTACAGCATGCGGTATGGCCCCGTGTTATGGCTACAGCTTGTGGTATGGCCCGGTGTTATGGCTACAGCATGTGGTATGGCCCCGTGTTATGGCTACATTTTGTGGTATGGCCCCGTGTTATGGCTAAAGCTTGTGGCGTTGGCACCATACAGTACCTTTAAAGGGACAGGGTATTGAGCCCCGTTGGAACTTTGTCAAGCCTGAACTTTGTCAAGTGCTTATTTAATGCTGTTTGGTGGTGGTGGCTATGAAGTTGTATTTCTCAATGCAGTTTTGTCTTGTCCAGAAGGCCTACCTGAGTTGAAGCGACTTGGGTGCTGATTTCGCTAGTACTGGTATACTGCCATTATGGACATGAATCACAGACAGTTTGTCAAAGGGGCAAACCCAATCACACAGCTAGCACAGCACATGTTGAATGTGTACCTAATGTCAGCCTCATTGTACCTACACGCCTTTCCCATGTGGAAATGTTTGCCTTCACACAGTCTCTCGTCCCCCCGCCCATGTCACATGTGCTGCTGAATGGTTGGGATTGTGACGAATCACAATGTTGGACAGACATGACATATCGTCCCAACCGTAATAGTCCTCTGTGTGTGTGTGTGTGTGTGTGTGTGTGTGTGTGTGTGTGTGTGTGTGTGTGTGTGTGTGTGTGTGTGTGTGTGTGTGTGTGTGTGTGTGTGTGTTTGTGCGTGTGTGCGTGCATGTGTGTGTGTGTAGTAATCTAAATGTCTGGAGCGTAAAATGCATACATTTAGGTCTGGGAAAATCCAGGTATTTGTTCAGGTGGGGGACATTTGCTCAGCGACAGCCCCATTTGTCCGTCATTCTCCAGTGCTAACACTAACTCTATGCTATTACCTCAAATCACAGCCGGGATGGAGCGGCCCATTGATTACATCGAGACGTTTAGCGTCACTAACCTAAACACCTCTGGTTAGCAGTAATTGGCAAATGTCCATGGAAATAGATCTTTACCAAAGCAGTGAGTAGCAGAATCAGAATGGATACTGATTGTTATGGTTATTAGGCCTAGAGGATGGATGGTTCCACAAATTTGGTTAGACTTTTGTATGAGGAGATGGGTGTAGTAGGCTAGTCTAGCTAAAGTTAGCCTACTGCATGAGGAGATGGGTGTAATGGGCTAGGCTAGGCTAGCTAAGGTTAGCCTACTGTATGAGGAGATGTGTGTAGTAGGCTAGGCTAGGCTAGTGGAGAACAGGCAGCTGGGAGCCTGTGTTCTTACTAACAGGGATTTAGTGGCAGTTGTATAAATGATGTCACGCCACCAACCCCAGATGGAGTGGTCTGGATAGTTTGATAATTTATTTGCTGCAGTCCAGAGCGACCAAGCGAGTGAGTGAGTGAGTGAGTGGAGGCATCCCAAATGGCTATGGGCCCTGGTCAAAAGAAGTGCACTATAAAGGGAATAGGGTGCCAGTTGGGATGCATGCAGGGAGTGAGTGAGTGGCTGAAGCAGGCCTTGTTCTGCAGTGTAAGTATAGCCTCCAGCCTCTAGCCTGGTCCTAATCCCTACATGTGATTTATTGATGTGGGTGCTGCTGTGGATTGGCCTGTCAGTCAGCCCACACACTAAGTGGTTACATTACGGACAGAGACATTCCCATTGGAAGTTAGACCATGCAGGGACAGTTATGTTTCATTTGAATCTGTTATTTCTCCTCATTGCCTTGACTGGATGGTATTGGAGAATGCACAGACCAAGGTCTTTTGAGACACTAAATACATTTTTATTATTACCACACTGTGTTAAAATATTAAGTTGTATGTAATGTTTTATCAGTTCAACTTGATCCTCTGAATTGACAAAAGTAATACATAATGAGTGGGGAAAACGTATATATTTTAAAGTTTAAGTAACTTTATATTTAAAGTAGCCCTGCTCATTCCACAGCAGCATTCTGCTCGGTCTCGGTCAGTGCTTTGTCCTGAGAAAAGGGTTAAGAGATGGGTCATATATGACAGCGCTTTACAGGTTTACACAATAGATACACTGGGGGGGAGGGGTTCAGCAATGTAGTACTGTAGGCCTACTGTCTGTGTTTCACTGAGAAAGACCTGCTGGAGGCTTGTTACCCAAGCCCATAGTCTACTAGGAGAGGAGAGGAGGCGAGAGTAGAGGAGAGGAGAGGAGAGGAGGAGAGGGGAGCGGAGAGGCGGAGAGGAAGCGAGGAGAGGGAAGCGGAGGAGACGAGAGGAGGGGAGAGGAGGAGTTACTGTACAGCATCCTTTACTGTCTGTCTTATCAGTAAAGCCTGAAGTGTCAATAACTATACACCATAGAACTGGGAATCTGATTTACAGACTGGATGGAAAAAGCTGCCTGCAAGGTGGATAGAAGCATGTTTGTATGTTTGCCCCCCCTCCCCCATAGGATTCCTGCTACTCCATAACCTGAAGTGAAGTAACACATCTGTTAGAACATAAACTGTGTGCTACTGCTGTTATGTGGTGATGTTCTTATGACAAAAATATGCAGATGATTGATGATCTCTCTGAAGAACTTGGAACATGTGTTCAGTGCGGATGATGTTTAATACGCTTTCCCTGTCCTGTGTGTGTGTGTGTGTGTGTGTGTGTGTGTGTGTGTGTGTGTGTGTGTGTGTGTGTGTGTGTGTGTGTGTGTGTGTGTGTGTGTGTGTGTGTGTGTGTGTGTGTGTGTGTGTGTGTGTGTGTGTGTGTGTGTGTGTGTGTGCGTCTAGGCCTGTCCCTGGCTCCCTGTCCTCACTACTGCACCTACGGAACAGACAGAGACAGCCACTGCCTGCCTCCATGGCTGGAACCCTGCCAGACCCCACCATGCAAGGCTCCTCTGTACTGATGACTGTGAGTACACACATACTCACACACACACGCATACACATACTCACACACACATACACACTATCTACACGCATCTCACCCCTCTTTCATTCTGTAATATCTGTGGTTTTCCCACGTATTTCCCACCATATAAAGGATTTATCACCATTTATCCAAACAACCATCTAATGTAGTGTGGCTTTCAGACTCTGGCTCGACAACTCCGACTATATTCTAATCAAGCCAATGAGATGTAAAGTCGGTGCAGAGTGGGAGACAGACAGGGAATGATAACAACTCTGAGAAAGCTCCCCGTATCAGAATTCTAACGATACAACATATGTTCTCATGGTAACACAAGACAGGCTGTGTTTATGGTGTGGAAAAAAACTCCCCATGTTTATTAAATTAGGAGCTAAGCCTTTCTGGAGGAAGATTGACGGGTCAGGAAAGGGCTGAAGGTTTGGATGATATTTATACACAAAACACACTTAGAGCAATTAAGGCTATGTGGAGGGGTTCTGGGCCTGGGCCTCTATGGAGGGGAGTGGTGCATCAGGGGGTAGTGGGGATCATCAGCGGGGTGGAGGGTTGTTGGGGGGGTTGGTGGGTTGTTGGTGGGGTAGTGGGGGACATCAGTAGGGTGGGGGGGTTGTTGGGAGGGTTGGGGGGCTAGTGGGGGACATCTAGGGGGTGGGTGGGTTTTGGAAGGGTTGGGGGGCTAGTGGTGGACATCTGGGCAGGTGGGTGGGTTGTTGGGAGGGTAGTTTCGGATATCTGTGGGTGGGGGGTTGTTGGGAGGTTTGGAGGGCTAGTGGGGGACATCAGAGGGGTGGGGGGGTTGTTGGGTGGGTAGTGGGGGGTAGTGGGGGACATCGGGGGGGTGAGGGGTTGTTGGGAGGGTTAGTGGGGGGTAGTGGGGGGTAGTGGGGGGTAGTGGGGTGTGTGGGTGGGTTAGTGGGGTTGTTGGGAGGGTTAGTGGGGTTGTTGGGAGGGTTAGTGGGGGGTAGTGGGGTGTGTGGGTGGGTTAGTGGGGTTGTTGGGAGGGTTAGTGGGGTTGTTGGGAGGGTTAGTGGGGGGTAGTGGGGTGTGTGGGTGGGTTAGTGGGGTTGTTGGGAGGGTTAGTGGGGGGTAGTGGGGTGTGTGGGTGGGTTAGTGGGGTTGTTGGGAGGGTTAGTGGGGGGTAGTGGGGGGTAGTGGGGGGTAGTGGGGTGTGTGGGTGGGTTAGTGGGGTTGTTGGGAGGGTTAGTGGGGGGTAGTGGGGGGTAGTGGGGGGTAGTGGGGGGTAGTGGGGTGTGTGGGTGGGTTAGTGGGGTTGTTGGGAGGGTTAGTGGGGGGTAGTGGGGGGTAGTGGGGGGTAGTGGGGGGTAGTGGGGTGTGTGGGTGGGTTAGTGGGGTTGTTGGGAGGGTTAGTGGGGTTGTTGGGAGGGTTAGTGGGGTGTGTGGGTGGGTCCCCTTTAATCACAACTTTAACCATTAAACATCTGACCCTGTATCAGTGGTTAGTAGGAATTTCTACCTGCTCTATCACACACATCGTCCATACACACAACCACACACACATCATCCATACACACAACCACACACACATCATCCATACACACAACCACACACACATCATCCATACACACAACCACACACACATCATCCATACACACAACCACACATACATCATCCATACACACAACCACACACACATCACCCATACACACAACCACACACACATCATCCATACACACAACCACACACACATCACCCATACACACAACCACACACACATCATCCATACACACAACCACACACACATCATCCATACACACAACCACACACACATCATCCATACACACAACCACACACACATCATCCATACACACAACCACACACACATCATCCATACACACAACCACACACACATCATCCATACACACAACCACACACACATCATCCATACACACAACCACACACACATCATCCATACACACAACCACACACACATCATCCATACACACAACCACACACACATCATCCATACACACAACCACACACACATCATCCATACACACAACCACACACACATCACCCATACACACAACCACACACACATCACCCATACACACAACCACACACACATCATCCATACACACAACCACACACACATCACCCATACACACAACCACACACACATCATCCATACACACAACCACACACACATCACCCATACACACAACCACACACACATCACCCATACACACAACCACACACACATCATCCATACACACAACCACACACACATCACCCATACACACAACCACACACACATCATCCATACACACAACCACACACACATCATCCATACACACAACCACACACACACACATCATCCATACACACAACCACACACACATCATCCATACACACAACCACACACACATCATCCATACACACAACCACACACACATCATCCATACACACAACCACACACACATCATCCATACACACAACCACACACACATCATCCATACACACAACCACACACACATCATCCATACACACAACCACACACACATCATCCATACACACATCATCCATACACACAACCACACACACACATCACCCATGCACACAACCACACACACACATCACCTATACAAACAGCTATAAACACAGAATCCATACAAACAACCACACACAGCATGCATGTGACAACTAGAGCTGACCAGAACACACAGAAACAGGAAGCCAGCCCATCAATGATGGAGTTAAATCAGGAAGCCAGCTCAGCAGTGAGGGAGTTAAAACAGGAAGCCAGCCCAGCAGTGAGGGAGTTAAAACAGGAAGCCAGCCCAGCAGTGAGGGAGTTAAAACAGGAAGCTATTACCAGGGTGTATCTATTAATAGCACTGTCTTTGTCAGAGACACACACACCACGTGCCTCCTTGAGAAGTTTGTGTGTTGCTGTAGTGTGACATGTTGTTGTGGTGCTCAGATGGAGAGGCAGATGTCTATGGGTTCCAGTATGATGGGTATGCAGGACCCCAACCACACCAGCTCCTGCTCCTCACCCCACGGACGCTCCATGCACTCTGAGGCCAAACTGGTGAGTCTCAATCCTCACTTTTTATTTTATTTTTATTTAACCTTTCTTTAACTAGGCAAGTCAGTTAAGAACAAATTCTTATTTACAATGTCAGCCTACCAGGGAACAGTGGGTTAACTGCCTTGTTCAGGGGTAGAACAACAGATTATTTACCTTGTCAGCTCAGGGATTCGATCCAGCAGCCTTTCGGTTACTGGCCCAACACCCTAACCACTAGGCTACCTGCCGCCCCAATCCTCACTAACACACACACACACATACACACACTAAATACACCTGAATAATAAAAACATGCAGATGCACGCACACACACACCCTTCCACACACCGATACATGCTCAATGTTTAATACCGTTCTCTTTTCCAATTGGTCATGCCAACAAAAAGCTGTGCTTGCTTTAAAGTCTCTGTGTGGATTTCATAATTTGGTGTGTGTGTGTGTGTGATCAAAGCTGCTAGGTCCGAACCTGTATGAGCAGAGCAGCGCTGGGCTGGAGTCTCAGAGAGCCTGAATAAAGGGCCTTTATGTGGCTGCGGCTGGGCTGCCCACCGCACTGCACCAACTGGCTGACTGATGTATATCTTAATGTACAGAACTGGAATTCTGCAACTTGTTAGCACTAGTTTAACACAGCAGGATGAAAATGGAATGACCTCATCCTTCACAAAGCAGGCAGTTAGAGAGAGCAGGGGGAGTGAGAGAAGGTTGAGAGAGAGGGAGGACAGAGAGGGAGAGAGAGAGGGAGAAATGGAGAGGGGGTAGAGGGAGAAGAGAGGGAGGAGAGGAGCAAAGATTGGAGAGGAGAAAGGAGAGAGGGAGGAGAGGGGGTAGAGGAGTGAGAGAAGAAGCAGAGATAGGCAGAGAGAGACCCAACCAAGTCATGAGAAAACAAAAAGATAATTACTTGACACATTGGAAAGAATTAACAGTAAAACAGAGCAAAGTAGAATGCTATTTGACCCTAAACAGAGAGTACACAGTGGCAGAATACCTGACCACTGTGACTGACCCAAACTTGAGGAAAGCTTTGACTATGTACAGGCTCAGTGAGCATAGCCTTGCTATTGAGAAAGGCTGCCGTAGGCAGACCTGGCTGCCAAGAGAAGACAGGCTATGTGCACTCTGCCCACAAAATGAGGTGGAAACTGAGCTGCACTTCCTAACCTCCTGCCAAACGTATGACCATATTAGAGACACATATTTCCCTCAGATTACACAGATCCACAAAGAATTAAAAAACAAACCCATTTTTGATAAACTCCCATATCTACTGGGTGAAATACCACAGTGTGACATCACAGCAGCAAGATGTGTGACCTGTTGCCACAAGAAAAGGGCAACCAGTGAAGAACAAACACCATTGTAAATACAACCCATATTTATGTCTATTTATTTTACCTTTTGTACTTTTAACTATTTGCACATTGTTACAACACTGTATATATACATAATATCACATTTGAAATGTCTTTATTCTTTTGGAACTTCTGAGTGTAATGTTTACTGTTAATGTTTATTGTTTACTATCTACTTCACTTGCTTTGGAAATGTTAACATATGTTTCCCATGCCAATAAAGCCCTTAAATTGAAATTGAAATTTAATTGAAATTGAAATTGAATTGAGAGAGTGAGAGAGAGAGAGAGAGAGAGAGAGAGGGAGAGTGAGAGAGGGAGAGAGAAAGAGAGAGAGAGAGAGAGAGAGAGGAAGAGAGAGAGAGAGAGAGAGAGAGAAAGAAGCAGAGAGAGAGAGCGGCAGAGAGAGAGAGAAGCAGAGAGAGAGAGAGGCAGAGGGACGTGGCCTAAGGCAAGTGGCTGGTCAGAATAAAGTGCTGTTTGCTCTCCTGACTTGTTTAATGGCCCACTGATTGCCGAGGTTGGTGAGATTGAGAGAGGGGGGGTAGAAAGAGAGGGAAGAGAGAAGGAAAGAGAGAGAGAGAGAGAGAGAGAGAGAGAGAGAGAGAGAGAGAGAGAGAGAGAGAGAGAGAGAGAGAGAGAGAGAGAGAGAGAGAGAGAGAGAGAGAGAGAGAGAGAGAGAGAGAGAGAGAGAGAGCATTCTCAGGGCATACGTGTCCCTCTTCCTCCTGCTCTCTCTCTAGATTGATTGTCTTTGTAGTCTTTTGGAACTCTCCAGCTGTTCCTATGGTAACACGCTGGAGTAACACAGCTTTAGTGTTTTAGTCTTATCTCTGCTTTGGCCTCCATCCAGACATCCAGATATTTTCCTTCTCTGTCCCCCTCTCTCCTATCATTGTAATTGAATTGTAAATGCTCTGTCAAGGCCACTAATAAACACAACCAGACAGTCCTCAGAAAACAACCAAGGCTTAATTACCGGACTAACCTACTTGACCAGTCATTCATTCATGCACTATTCATGACCACCAAATGGAGATGGTTTGAGATTTGAGCCCTGACATTTTGAATGGCCCTGATATGTTGAAAGATCCTGATGGAATCCTATGATTGTGGACAGAGAGTGAGAGGCTCTCTTATCAGGCTGAGGTCTCCAGCGTGGTTTTCGTAAGGAACGGATGGACGGAGAGGGTAGGGAATGGGGAAGCGGGGGAAACAGAGGTTTCAGGGGATCTCTGGTGTCTGTAATATCCGCGCTCGGGACAAGTCGATAAATACGGCCGTGCTATCGGGTGTCTGCGCCGTGATCAGGGCCATGTGTCCCCTGCGACGTTCTCGATCCAGCCCTAATCACATTACCCCGGACCATGTTGACTTTCCGCCAATGGGAAATCTCCCTCACTGTAACCCCACACCCACCCAGCTTTAAAACCTCAGAGCCTCAGACCCCTGTCCCAGTTGCTCACTACAGGAACATTTACATTAAGAGAGATGGAGAGAGAGAGAAAGATAGAGAGAGCGTGAGAGACAGAGAGAGGGGGGGAGAGAATACAGAGAGAGAGAGCGTGAGAGACAGAGAGAAGGGGGGTGGGAGAGAGGGGGAGAGATAGAATACTGAGAGAGAGAGAGAGATAAAGAGAGAGCGAGAGAGAGAGAGGGGGAGAGAGAGAATACAGAGAGAGAGAGAGAGAGAGAGAGAGAGAGAGAGAGAGAGAGAGAGAGAGAGAGAGAGAGAGAGAGAGAGAGAGAGAGAGAGAGAGAGGGGGGGAGGGCAGAGAGAGAAAATACAAAGAAAGAGAGAGAGAGGGGGGGAGAGAGAGAGAGAGAGAGAGAGAGAGAGAGAGAGAGAGAGAGAGAGAGAGAGAGAGAGAGAGAGAGAGAGAGATGGAGGGTAAGTGGGAAAAATATAGATCAAGTGAGAAAGAGAGAATTTGAAAGACAGAAATGTATAAAAGATACTGGAGAGAGAGGAGTATGTGTGTTGTGGTAACTGAAGGCCTCCCCTGCCGGAGTTAACCCTCTCCTGCCCAGTGTGAGTGTGTGCTGCTGAGGGACCAGAGCTTGGGGGGGGGCTAATGACGGCTAATAGATTTTGCGGTGGGGCTGAGCTGCTAGGAGGCCTAGAGAGACCTGTCTCTGTCTGTCTCTAGTGTAAATAGTTAATGAGCTGCATGGAGGGCTGATACAGGGAGGGCTGATACAGAGCTGATACAGGGCTGATACGGGGAGGGCTGATACAGGGCTTATACAGGGCTGATACAGGGAAGGCTGATACAGGGCTTATACAGGGAGGGCTGATACAGAGCTGATACAGGGCTGATACAGGGAAGGCTGATACAGGGCTTATACAGGGAGGGCTGATACAGGGATGATACTTGGCTGATACAGGGAGGGATGATACAGGGCTGATACTGGGCTGATACAGAGAGGGCTGATACAGGGCTTATACAGGGAGGGCTGATACAGGGCTGATACAGGGCTTATACAGGGAGGGCTGATACAGGGCTGATACAGGGAGGGCTGATACAGGGCTGATACTGGGCTGATACAGGGAGGGCTGATACAGGGAGGTCTGATACAGGGAGGGCTGATACAGGGAGGGCTGATACAGGGCTGATACAGGGAGGGATGATACTGGGCTGATACAGTTTGGGCTGATACAGGGAAGGCTGATACAGTGAGGGCTGATACAGGGAGGGCTGATACAGTTAGGGCTGATACAGGGAGGGTTGATACAGAGAGGGCTGATACAGGGCTAATACAGGGAGGGCTGATACAGAGAGGGCTGATACAGAGAGGGCTGATACAGGGCTGATACAGGACAGACCAGACCTCTGTGTTTGTGTTCTTTGGGCTAACTATCTCTCCTCTCGCACAATGCAAATTAAATTTAATTACCCGTTCAGGAGTCTTATGGCTTGGGGGTAAAAGCTGTTGAGAAGTCTCTCCTCTCATCTTTAATCTGTCTCTCTCTCTCTGTTCTTCTCTCAACTATCTCTCCTCTCATCTTTAATCTGTCTTTCTCTCTCTGTTCTTCTCTCAACTATCTCTCCTCTCATCTTTAATCTGTCTTTCTCTCTCTGTTCTTCTCTCAACTATCTCTCCTCTCATCTTTAATCTGTATTTCTCTCTCTCTGTTCTTCTCTCAACTATCTCTCCTCTCATCTTTAATCTGTCTTTCTCTCTCTGTTCTTCTCTCAACTATCTCTCCTCTCATCTTTAATCTGTCTTTCTCTCTCTGTTCTTCTCTCAACTATCTCTCCTCTCATCTTTAATCTGTCTTTCTCTCTCTGTTCTTCTCTCAACTATCTCTCCTCTCATCTTTAATCTGTCTTTCTCTCTCTGTTCTTCTCTCAACTATCTCTCCTCTCATCTTTAATCTGTATTTCTCTCTCTCTGTTCTTCTCTCAACTATCTCTCCTCTCATCTTTAATCTGTCTTTCTCTCTCTGTTCTTCTCTCAACTATCTCTCCTCTCATCTTTAATCTGTCTTTCTCTCTCTGTTCTTCTCTCAACTATCTCTCCTCTCAGTTTTAATCTGTCTTTCTCTCTCTGTTCTTCTCTCAACTATCTCTCCTCTCATCTTTAATCTGTCTTTCTCTCTCTGTTCTTCTCTCAACTATCTCTCCTCTCATCTTTAATCTGTCTTTCTCTCTCTGTTCTTCTCTCAACTATCTCTCCTCTCATCTTTAATCTGTCTTTCTCTCTCTGTTCTTCTCTCAACTATCTCTCCTCTCATCTTTAATCTGTCTTTCTCTCTCTGTTCTTCTCTCAACTATCTCTCCTCTCATCTTTAATCTGTCTTTCTCTCTCTGTTCTTCTCTCAACTATCTCTCCTCTCATCTTTAATCTGTCTTTCTCTCTCTGTTCTTCTCTCAACTATCTCTCCTCTCATCTTTAATCTGTCTTTCTCTCTCTGTTCTTCTCTCAACTATCTCTCCTCTCAGCTTTAATCTGTCTTTCTCTCTCTGTTCTTCTCTCAACTATCTCTCCTCTCATCTTTAATCTGTCTTTCTCTCTCTGTTCTTCTCTCAACTATCTCTCCTCTCATCTTTAATCTGTCTTTCTCTCTCTGTTCTTCTCTCAACTATCTCTCCTCTCATCTTTAATCTGTCTTCCTCTCTCTGTTCTTCTCTCAACTATCTCTCCTCTCATCTTTAATCTGTCTTTCTCTCTCTGTTCTTCTCTCAACTATCTCTCCTCTCATCTTTAATCTGTCTCTGTCGTTGATAGAAATGTCATTACTCTGGCATTCTGTTTAATCAATAAGTCATTCTGATACTTAATATACGGCACATAAACTAAATCATGTGTTAGTGTTGAGGCCTGTTCTGTGATGGTGAGGTCATAACTGGCTCCTAGACTGTGCCCTAGTGTTTTCATCACAGTTTTTTCATAGTCTTAGTTTAGGTGGTTTTATGTGCGAGGGGGCTAGGGTGTCTAGCACAGCCCTGATCTCAACCAGCCCTGCACCACTCGCTCAGCAGCAACTGACATAGTTGTACAGGCTTGCACACACACATGCACACCTACTGAAAGATTGTGTGTGTGTGCGTGCGTGTGTGTGTGTTTGTCGAAACACAGTATTCTATTCCTAAAAGTCTATGTTTTAGATAGTTTGATATCTTTGTTTGTTTGATGAAAGACTTTCGCTCTCCAGTTCTGTGGACAGGAAGCCAAAACAAGCCCTTATCAAGTTCTACACAATGTCTCCCTGTATGCCAACCACAGGACATAAGTCAAAAATGTGAGCGGGTTCCAATTTCAAAGTGGTGTTCTCCGCTGTGGGTTAGTATCTGTTTAATGTAAAGCTGTTATCACCTTGTCCTTTCCCTCTGACGTTCAGTTGGTTTAGAATACGCAGACAGATGGAAAAAGCTCTGATTCTTCTGAGCAGCAGCTCGTTTATAAAAATGTGTCATTTATTATCACGGTAATTATCTATTGTTTACATTGTTACTAGGGACAATAAATGTGTCACTAAGCGTCAGGCTTGGTGCTGAGTTTCTTATGAGGTAAACAATACTATATGTTCCTATACTGCAGCTCTGTTGGCCACGGACCTGGCACTGGATGGGCCCATTACATCATTCTTGGCATGCTCTAAATGTACTCCTTTTTACTAGAGGAGGGAGAAAAGAGAGCTTCTCTTAAAGAAACATTTCATAATGTGCATTGAGGCCAGCCATCAAATCCATCCTGACGCAAGAGACCAGCCATCAAATCTATCCTGACGCAAGAGACCAGCCATCAAATCTATCCTGACGCAAGAGACCAGCCATCAAATCTATCCTGACGCAAGAGACCAGCCATCAAATCTATCCTGACGCAAGAGATTTAGTTTGAGCCGGTAGATTTTTTTACCTAAACTCTTCATCATCACAGTTTTAGTTTTATGAACCTACTAAACTTGTCTATTGTTTTAAAGTTTTATTTGACCATTGAAATACTTATTGTACTTACACCATTAAATGGTAAGAGAGCGAGAGAGACAGACAGACAGACAGACAGACAGACAGACAGACAGAGAGAGAGAGAGAGAGAGAGAGAGAGAGAGAGAGAGAGAGAGAGAGAGAGAGAGAGCACCTCTGGCTAGACCGTGGGTTGTGTTGTAGAAGACTATCAGCAGCAGACAATAGGAGTGTATCTCCAGGGTTTGAAAGCAACATCTGTATGAATGGTGGCATTGTCAGGGGGTGATGTCATGGGAGAGAGAGGGACGGTGAGCTAAGGACACAGCTGAATGTGAGCTCTGCTGCTGCAACCGTTCTATCCCAACGGACTGACTGCTAGTGTGTAGGGTTAAACTGTGGCTGTGTGTGAGTGAGCGTGCATGTGTGTTTGTGTTGAGACAAACAGTGCCTCTTGCAGTGTGTTTATGTAAGGGGTTAAAGTGAGGTATAACAGAGGAGAACTAACAGGGATACAGAGAAATGTACAAATCAACTAGCATCCTTCTGCA
Source organism: Thymallus thymallus (assembly GCA_023634145.1). Classification (NCBI taxonomy): domain Eukaryota; kingdom Metazoa; phylum Chordata; class Actinopteri; order Salmoniformes; family Salmonidae; genus Thymallus; species Thymallus thymallus. The sequence continues at coordinate 30,922,676 of CM042415.1, read as the reverse complement.
TATTGTCAAACTTCAGTATTTCTCCACAGATAGTATCTCAGAAAGTGGGTGATTGGTGAAGGTGTACAGCGACCCCCTCCCCACCTCCGCCCCCACTCCCTCTGGACTGATCTGCAACACCTCCCTTCCCCTCACCTCTGGACTGATCCTCAACACCCCCCTTCCCCCCACCTCCCCACCTGGGCTGGCTTTCACCACCAACCAAGTGAAGAGAGAGCTGGAGAGACTACATCAGTGGAAAGCGGCGGGCCCTGATGGCATCAGCCCAAGGGTGCTTAGGGTCTGTGCTGACCAACTGTGTGGAATCCTCCAGCGCCGCTACAATCTTAGCCTGAGCCTTGAAAGGGTCCCTGTGCTGTGGAAAACATCCTGCCTGGTCCCAGTGCCCAAGAAGGCGCACCCCACTGTCCTGAATGACTTCAGACCTGTAGCGCTAACATCCCACATCATGAAGACCCTGGAAAGGTTAGTCCTCGCTCACCTCAGACCCCTGGTGTGTACATCACTGGACCCCTGCAGTTAGCATATCAGCGCAACATCAGGGTGGATGATGCAATCATCTACCTTCTGCAGAGGGCCTACTCTCACCTGGACAATGCAGGTTGCACTGTGAGGGTGTGTTTTTTGTCTTCTCCAGTGCCTTCAACACCATTCAGCCCCTGCTACTGGGTGAGAAGATGAAGAGGATGAAAGTGGAAGCACCCTTAGTCTCCTGGGTTACGGACTACCTGACCGGTAGGCCACAATTTGTGCGACTACAGAGTGTTGTGTCAGAACAGGCAGTGAGCAACACAGGGACCCCCCAGGGAACGGTCCTGTCCCCCTTCCTGTTCACCCTCTACACCAGATATAACATGCCACCTACAGAAGTTCTCGGATGACTCCGCAATTGTAGGGTGCATCAGAGGTGGGCAGGAGGAGGAGTACAGGAGCACAATCAATGACTTTGTGGTGTGGTGTGAGCAGAACCACCTTCAGCTCAACATCAGCAAAACAAAGGAGATGGTGGTGGACTTCAGGAGAACCAAGGACCAACTGACTGCAGTCCCTATACAGGGGATGGATGTGGAAATGGTTGGGTCATACAAGTTCCTGGGAGTCCATATGGACAACAGGCTGGTATCGGCTGGTAACACCGGGGCTCTGTACAAAAAGGGCCAGAGCCGACTACTTTCTGAGGAGGCTCAGGTCCTTCAACGTGTGCAGTAAACTACTGCATACTTTCTACCCATCTGTGGTGCTTTTTTGCAGTGGTGTGCTGGGGCGCCAACATAAAGGCTGGTGATGCTTCTCGGGTAAATAAGATGATCAAGAAGGCTCTGTTCTGTGGATTAGCCTTGACACTCTAGAGGAGGTGGCGGAGAGACGGATCCTGGCCAAACTGCTGGCCATCATGGACAACGTCACCCACCCTCTGCATGCCATGGTTATGACGCAGAGGAGCACTTTCAGTCACAGACTGATCCCACCACAGTGTGCCAGAGAGTGCTACAGGAGGTCTTTCCTGCCGGCGGCTATTAGACTATTTAATGCCTCACCGGGGTGCCATGCCGTCGACAACATAGACCTGGAACTGTTGGGGTGTTAGGACTTAGTTTAACAATTAGGCATCCATCCGTGAGTAACTCTGGTCTGTAATCACTCATTCACTCAGGACTTATTTATTCATTCAGGTCTGTATATAGATATTCATGTACAGTTGTTATATCATATCACGTGCAATATTGTCAGTAATTCTTGGACTGAACTTACGTAGTCATTCACTCAGGAATGTGTATTAGTATCCTCAGCTTCCTATCTATCTATCTGTCTGTCTGTCTGTCTGTCTGTCTGTCTGTCTGTCTGTCTGTCTGTCTGTCTGTCTGTCTGTCTGTCTGTCTGTCTGTCTGTCTGTCTGTCTGTCTGTGTCTGTCTGTCTGTCTGTCTGTCTGTCTGTCTGTCTGTCTATCTATCTAAAGGGTGTTTGCCAGTTTATCTGTGGTGAGGCCTGACAAGGAAGGGAGAGATAGATAGAGGGAGCGAGGGAGGCTGTTAGAGAGGTGGGTGTCTACCTCCACTATGGTGCCGACTCCAGGGGCTTAGAGTATGGTTACGACCCACCCAAAACCATGGGTTACAGTCATATTCACAAGCGTAGCAATATGCTTTTCTCCTTGTGGGTTACATGCGTGTGTGTGTTGTTCACGAGTGAGCATGTCTGTGTGGGAGAGGGACTCGGTAGGGCGGAGGGCAGGGGCGGAGCAGAGCAGTGTGTCTGCTGTGTTTGTCTTTGGGTGACTGCATGTTGTTTTAGCTGTGCTGATGGGAGGCTGGTGGGAGGCTGATGGGAGGTGTGTATGTGAGGGCATTCAGGTACGGTTCAGGGCCTGTGGATGGGACAGGACTAGCCTCCATGGCTCCCTCCCCTCCGGCAGGGCTGGGCCAGGGTAAACCAGCCAGCCAGATGGGTGGAGTGCCAACACTTTATGTAACCTCTCTGACCAGTTCCTTATCTTCAGTATTCTAAGTACAACTCCTCAACAAACAACATCAAAAACATCAAAAAACATAAATGTCAACCACATCCCTTCCTGTTAACATTTCTAACAAAATGTCATAGACACGCTCATTAGTACAGACTTCCTATTTCCCATGAGATTCACTGCCTGTTAACGACAACACAGTCTAATGATAGCCAACCAGAGGCAGACAATTAGAAGTCAATTACAGTGGATAGCCAACCAGAGGCAGACAATTAGAAGTCACTTACAGTGGTTAGCCAACCAGAGGTAGACAATTAGAAGTCAATTACGGGCCTCCCGAGTGG